>VDFB02325096.1:0-91510 GCA_007258455.2 Sequoia sempervirens | reverse complement strand
TTATTATAAATATTATAATATTTATAACTTGATATTATGAAGTATGAATAATATATTTACTATACAGAAGATTGCTTTTAATCTTTGTTCAAGAAAAAGTACTTCAGACTTCAGATATTTTTTTTTTTACCAAATAGACGATGTTTTTGAATTAGGAAAATCTATGATATATTTCTGTACAAATTCCATCTTTGTTTCATGCAAAATTTCTGCTGCAATTTTAATCATTCTCAAGGAAATTCCGTGCAAAACGATATAATAATAATAATCAGTTCAATATTTTAAATATATGGCGCGTCCTCCAGTCATACAAGTGGCTGATTTTGTATTATTTGACTAAACATCGATATAAATTATATATATCTATATATATATATATATATTCATTGATTTTTAATCATTTTTTATTTTTTCATTATGATGGATCATGAAGTATGATTCGAAAAATGTGCACATAATTACAATCCAGAAATATCAATACTATTATCATGGACTGTGAAAACAAAATGTTGTTAATTAAGCCCCTTTTTATAATTACGGTTTCAGGGTCACATCTTCAAATATGATGCAACATTAACATATTTTTCGTGCAGCTGTCCAAAAAGATCCAAAAAAAAAAGCGAGACCTATGATTGTGCAATAAATCATGTTTTATTAGTGCACTGGCATTGCATGATTTGTTGATTTTTAGATCCAAAGAATACGTTGCATTCAATTATGGATAGTCATCATCAACACTACCGACTTTGGACATTAAATCAACAAATGATATAACAACTATTGATACATATTCACATACTCCAACATAGATACTAGATGCTGCTCCCCTAGGTGGTCCAATAAATAAAAGCGATTAGTAAGGAAAGAATATTGAGTGGAACCAAATGCAGCGTCACATGATTTGAAACTCAGTCGCGGGCATCTGCATCAGTGACGTCACCACACACATTTTCTAAGATTTATTTTCTCAGTCTGAAATGGACAGTTACAGCCGTCCAGCAATGAGGCAACGCTATACTTCTCGTTGGTTTTACCCAAATAGAAATTTTACCATTTTTAAAAGCCGATAAAATATGTAGGAGGAAATTGTATTTATTATTTGTTTCATTTGATTTGATTGGTTTTTTATAGTTTAAATTTAATGTTTATTTTGTATTGTTAATATTTATAATTATTTATTGTAAAGAATTTTATATTTGACATGAATTGTGATTGTTACTATGTTTTAGGAATTTAATTGTAATGATTTCTTTCTACTTTTTAAATTTCAAATTTAATAATTTTAAAATTATATTATTGATTTTTAACTTGCATGTCTACTAAACTTTTGAATTGAATATATTAAATTTTGTATTTGAAGGCAAGCCTCAAATTATAAATATCTTGAAAGAAACATTTTAAAGATAGAAGAATTATTATTCCTTTTATCATTGCTACATAAACAAATATAGAAAATGAAATCTTGTTATAACCATCTTGTATCTTTGTCTTTTGTGTTTTCAATATTGTAAGAAACACTATGGAATTTGAATACAACATAATGTGGTTTAAGACTTCAACTCTTGTACAATAGACTCCAAAAGTATTCATCAACAAAATATTATGTGTATTGTTCATGCACATTTGATTGTATGTATTAATCAATTGAAATTCAGTAGATAATATATTTTTCAATATTAATTAATTAATAAATATAATCAAATGTGCATCGGAAGTGCTAAATAGAAGTTGGCAATATTATGTATTAAGAGAAGGAAAATCAATTTCTTAATGCCACTTATACAAAAACTAAGATTAAATTAAAAGAATACAATTGTAACAAATAATTAAATTGAAAAATATGATTTTATCTAAAATCACAAGATACCAAAACTTAATTTTATCATCACTATTTTTGCACATTCAAACATATACGAGCATAACAATTTGACAATTAATTAAATTGAAAATATAATTTTATCTAAAATCACAAGATTCCGAAACTTATACGATCATAACAATTTATCAACACCAATCAAACACTGCAATCAATCACATCTACTTTTGACTCCAATCAAACACATCAATCAATCATATATACTTTTGACTCGTTAATTTTATCATAACAATATTCGCATCTTCAAACTTATACTAGCATAACAATTTGACAAGTAATTGAATTTACTCCAAAACTTATACTAGCATAACAATTTGACAAGTAATTGAATTTACTCCAAAACTTATACTATCATAACAATTTGTCAATACCAATCAAACACATCAATCAATGATTCAGACAACCAATTAAAATCATATTACATCTATCTAGACTCGCTAATTTTGTCATAACAATTTAACAAATAATTAAATCCATTCGAAAACTTGTACTATCATAACAATTTATCAATACCAATCAAACACATCAATCAATCAATCAATCAACCAACCAATTAAAACCATATTACATACCCAACCATTTGTATTTATCTATGTCCCAGCCTCTTGCAGAAATCTATCTCATCTCCTACTTTCCTGCGCTCGTTAACGGTTCATAAATTACAATTTTAGTTAATCTCTTATTTCTTACGAATCTGATCTGCTAGCTTTACCCGGAAAAGCTTTTATATGCTTTTGTATTTCTGTTTAATTCAGATGGAACAGAAAGGGCAAGAGATGTCTGGGATTGTTTATCCTTGTGCAGCGTGCAGGATTCAACGAAGAAAATGTGGAGAAAATTGCGTGCTTGCTCCCTATTTCCCACCAAATGATCTTCACAAGTTTTTAATTGTGCACAAATTATTTGGAACAGGCAAGATTGTCAAAACCCTCCAGGTAAAGAGCAAATACTTTTTTCAGATTTTGTCAAGAGATCGATTCTTTTTCTCAATTGTAACAAATAAAGGACTAATTACTGTAACAAAACGAGCACCTAGCTAATCCAGTTATAAATATATGACGGAAACCCTAGAAAAGTAAGGGTGAATCTTAGGAAACTTGATAGAATCCGTTGGCCGTTGTTTATGTTGTTTTGTTATTGCAGAATATTCCGGCTGAGAAGAGAGCAGATGCAGTATCCAGTATGGTATATGAAGCAAGTGCGAGAATGCATGATCCAATCAACGGCTGCGCTGGTGTAGTTCATCGAATGCAGATGGAAGTATTACACCTGCAATCACAACTTGCAATCACACAAGCAGAGCTCCTCAATGCACGGGCTAATCTTGTGTCTCTTGCGACTGGCTTTTTTAATGGTGGTGAAACAGGAAGTATGTTTGGTTTCACCCACGATGTAGTACAACATAAGGATGACGTAAATGTTTGGTTGCAAGATGATGAGGATCTGTTTGGATGGTAAGACGTGATCTCCTGTTTTCAACACCATATTTCTCTGTAGTAGTATCAAATGTTGAAATTGTGTGCAATGGTGGTATTTGTGAAATTGTGTGTTATGTCATAGACTAATGCCTTGATTTGTACCAATCCCATGTTTTATTAAAAAAATCTGTTGAGAACAGATTAGTAACAAGTGCTCTTACAAAATATTGGTACGATCTTTTTGGTTTTTTCTCAGAATTTTTAGAATATTAAAAATTTAATATAATTAAAGAAAAAATAATTACATTCTTGTCTCTTTAGTTTTAAATTAAGAGAAGATAGGATAAGAATTGTTTTTTCTTGTAATATTTTGAAACTTAGATTTTTAAATAAATAATAATAAGTTTTTAATAAATAAATATATTTTTCAAATAATAATATTAATTATCTCCAAGGCTAACTACAAATTAAAATATATTAAGATGCGACATATATTAAAATTAAAATATATTAAAATGTTCATATATTAAATTAATAATGAAAAAAATACATGAATAATGTCAACCTAAAATAGAGAGTGGAAAAAATAATTTTGAATTGAGAAAAAACTAAGAAGAAGGTGCAGCAATAATTTTAGGAAGAAATTAAGTGATAGTCAACAAAAAATACAAATTTTACATTTTAATTTTTTTAAAATAATTCTACCAAAAAAAATTATTAAAAAGAATAAATCTAAAAACTAATTAATAAATGAAATTTTATTTCTATGATTTGCATATGTTCTAAAAAATTCAGCTATGAAATTAATATGTTTTAAAAATTATTTAATGATAAAAAAGTAAATTTAATATGCACTTCATAAATAAAATTTTACTGATTTTATTTTTGATACTACATGGGTGTCCCTATTATCTAATCAACAATCTAGAATATTTATCTAACCCTCGAGGTTAAGGAAGTTAGGGGAAAAGTTCATTCCTATACCCTAGGTTAGTAGAGTAGGAAATGGAGCACAATATAACTGACCCTTGTGGCTAACTCTGCTACAAGTGGTGGCTCATACTTATCAGTTAATTTATATTCATCATATATTTTTTTTTATGAAGTTAGTGTATAATAAAATTGCATAGACACCTCGACGTCTTTTAATAGATGTATTTTTAAAATAAAGAAAATTTTATATGAGCCCAAGCAAGCACTTCAAGCTTAGTACAACTATATTGATTCTTATATTTATTTTTAAATAGTATTTCCATATGCTCAAGTGAGCCTACTCTCTATATCAAATTAAATAAGGAGAAATATTGATATTTCTTTTATATGTTGATGGTTTGCTTTATATTAGAAATAATTATAATGCAATTATTTAATTTAGAATAGTTCAACGATAATGAGAGTTTGTCCACTATCCACAACAAAGACACACTTTTATGGATTCAATCTCATGTTGTACTTTTGCATTGTTTCAAAGATCTTTCGAAGGATTTTAACATTGTCTTGATGAGTTATAAATTTGGCTAGAGTATCATCAACATTATTTTCCAATATTTTGTATATGTAATCATGAAATATCAATCTCATAGCTCTTTGATATGTTTCACCTTCATTCTTTAATCCAAAAGGCATTACAACCCCGCATGTTCCCTAAGTAAATGTTGTGTTTTATTGATCTTGAGGGTTGATAAAGATTTGATTATATCCTTAAAAACCATCCATGAATGACAACAAAGCATGGCATGCAGTCGAATCCACTATCATGTCAATATTAGGAAGGGGAAAATCATCTTTTAAAGATGCTTTATTAATATCATGAAAGTCCATACACATCCTAATATGATTATTATGTTTTACCACCACTACAATGTTGGAGATCCATGGGGAATAATCAATAGGACAAATAAAGCCAACTTCTAGGAGTTTTTCAATTTTAGCTTTAACCAATAAAGTTATCTTAGGATTCATCTTACCTATTTTTTTCTTACCAGTTTAGCATCTTGTACAAGGACAATATTGTGCGTAACTATCTTAGCATCAATAAGCAACATATCTGAATAAGTCCAAGCAAAAAATTCATGAAATTAATGTAAAATTTTTGCATGGTCTTTTGATTGATCCTCATCAAGGCACTTTCCTATTTGAATCACTCTCTCCTTGTTAGATGTATCCATCAATATGTTAATTGTATCTCCCATAGGTAGTTCACTTTGACTTGGAATTTCCAGAATATGTTCTTCTTTATGTTGTTCAACATCACTTTCTTTCTTCTTTTCATCAAAATATTATGAACTAATTACAACACAAGTGAATCCTTGTTTGTGAAGGGTAGTTGGTGACTTATCATAAACTCCTAACATTTCCACTAAGGCTTCATCATGTTCAAAATATTCTAATGATCCATCACTTGTTATATCAATTAATTTAGGATGCTTTAGAGTGAGAGTTATCTTAGAAAAACCATACAAAATGGTGTTGACATTAAGTGAAGGCCTTTTTGTTGCTTTTGTTATCATAAAAGGGTAATATCCAAGATGATTTTTTGTTTCTTGTATGATGGTATTTGTAGGGACACATATTCCTTGTTCATTCACACCACATCATTTTCCACTATAACTAAGTTGTTTCAAGAGCTCATAACCTCTTCCATTAATATTTTCCCTTTCTTTTGGATTTGGTGGTTATTCATAGTCAACTTCATCAAAACTTGTTGTGTAACTTGTGTCCTCTTCTAAAGTGGTTGAAGTAGATGCTTTTGAAGGTTCCTCCAAATTTTTGTTGACATTAACATTGTTTCTTTTCCATTTTTAGGTTGTTTTTTATGATTTTATATTCTATCATGAATGTAGGTGTAAAATCCAAAGAACCCCAATCATCTTCTAGTAACTTTGTGACTTCTTCAATATTCTTCCTTTTCTCTTCCTCTTGCATGGGCTCTACTTTTCAAGTTGGTCTCACTATTTTTAAAGGACTTTCCTTGTCTTTTTAAGTGTGCAAACAACTTTCTCGATGAGGGTCAACTTTAATTGTATAAACCTTATTGTTATAGACACACTTCATTAAACGATGAAGAGTTGAAGGTACCCCATTCATCTCATTGATCCATGGTCTACCCAAAAGAACATTATATGAGAGATCTTGAGGCATCACATAGATAGGAGTTTCTATTGCGACCTTTCCAATTCTAATAGGAAATGTTATCACACCAAGTCATTGTTTCACCATATTGTCAAATCTATGAATAGCTAAAGAATTAGGTTCAATTATTGCATTGTCCACTCCAATATTATCTAAAAGGTTCACACTACACACTTTAAGATTTGAACCATTATCAATGAGAGACCTTTTTATTCCACATTTGATAGTGACAACCATTACCATGAAGGCTTCATTTCATTTTTGTACTTCTATTGGAGGTAATTCATCTTAATTAAAGATAATGTCAATATTAGCCAAATTTATGCCTTGAATTAGGGCTTCTACATCATTTGGCTGTGCACTAGGAGGGATAAATACTTTTTACAAAGCATTTTGAAGTATGCCATGGTAATTAGGTAAAGCTTGAATAAGGTCCCATAGAGAAATCTTAGCAGGAGTGTTTTTAAGTTGTTCCACAAGATCATACTCCTTTCCAATATGCAAAGGCAAACAAGGAGCACTAGGTAAAATTGGTTGACACAACGGTAATGGATTTTGGTATTGTTTGTGTTTGCCTATTGTTCCTTATGTTGTATGTATGAACAATGGTGTTGTAACTTAGTTGCTATGAAAAATTACTACTAGTAAGTTTCCTTGCATAACTAAAAATGGTTTCTTGAGGCAATGGTTTGTTCTTAAGTGGTCAAGTATGATAAGCATAGGTTTAGTTTGAACTTGTCTTTGTTGATGTGAGGGTGGGTAAATGGCAAGTTTAGGTGTGATTGCATTAACTTCTCTTTGTTTTGGTTTGTCATAACAAGCCTTAGTGGATGATCCTTGTGAGATGAAGTCCTCAAGGGCTTCATCTAACATATCAAAATCACCACTACTAAAGGGATTGAGGGATATTCTAATTTCTAGAAAGGGATATGACATTGTCAAATAGCTATACTTTCTCTAAGGTTGACCATTTAATGTGTAGTTGCTTGTTTCGTGCTTTGAGATTTTGGTTTCCAATGTTTGAAAAATGAAAAATAATCTATCTAATGCAATGCAATGATGAAATAAACCACAAATCTACAATAATCTAATATTGAAACATAAAATGACTATTTCAATTTTTCCCAAATTTGCACTAAAAGATTTTTTTTTCAACATTTAAATTTGAATACTCCAAATTTTCAGAATGCACATGTAACAACATAAATAGAATGTAGAACTATTCTAAAATGCACTCAAAATTTTCACAAGTGACTTATATAGGGATAGATTCACCCTAGGGTGAATGTGTCTCAGCACAGGGGTTTCAAAAATTTAAATCTGAGTGTAAGGCCTACAGTTAGGGTTTCCTATTTTTGGTGGAAATTTGTGATTTAAGTGATAGAATTCTCTAGTTTTTGATGTGTAAACACAAGTCAATGGAATGAAAAATGATGAAAAATATGACACTTTTTGAAATGCAATTTTGACTTAATTTGTGAATATGAATGGCTGAACATACACTAATATGCAAGTCCTATGCAACATACTGTAACATGTATGTAAATTTTTGAATTTTTCAAATTTTAAAGGATGCAAAATACAAACCTATATTGGTGAAAGTGTAGAGGGAAAGTGTTGTAGAATTTCACGTGTTAAGTTGGCCAATACCTCCTAGTTACTAACTATTGAATTAGTAAAATTCATAGGTAATTTGTGAAATTGTCTTGGTTTATTAAAAACACCAACAAAGATAACCCTATTTTATGAAGGCATTGTATTATGGCTATGCAATGTGATGTATTCTAAGAGTTTGATATTTTTTTTCTTTAGATCTCTAGTTGGTGATATTCTTGAGAGAAGCTTACTCTACAAGTATATTGTAATCTTTGTCATTTTTGAATAATATACTGGGTAGATTTTGGAGTGTAAAATTTTTCTCCTGAAAGGGTTTTCTCCATGTAAATCATTATGTTGTGGTATTGCATGATATTTATGTTTATTTTAATAATTGTTGTAAAGATCTTTAAAAAATTGCATTATCCTCCTCTCAAAGATAGTGTATGATTTTTTTTTGCTAACTTAACTTCCTTACAATATTTTCTAATCAAAGGTTTTTATTCCACTAGAATCATAGCGAGTATACATGTTATTTTTTTTCAATTGATTCCAAGAGTCATTGATTAGGAATATAGTGACTTCCTTCATTAGCCTTTCTAAAAACAAAATATACTAGATCAATATTATTCAACAATTTCTAAATTAAATTCTTCTATTAGTGATTATTTTGTGCATGATACATCTTCCTCTACTTCTTACTAGGTCAAAGTTGCAAATGTTGGAAAATCTAAAAAGAACTCAAGTTCAAACTTGTTGATGGTCAAAAGTAGCACAACAATGTTGAAACATAATATTTCTACTCTATTTCTCCTAAAAAAGACAAATGATCTTTAAAACCACCTATCTTCCAAGTTCTTTGTAGTTGGTTCTCAACTATGTTGTTATCATTCAATAGTCCATCCAACCATAATATTCAAGGGGATCGCTAGTAAATGAGTACAAACTGGATGGTATAAATCAATTTAACATTTGGGGGTTTAAATTAACAACCAAAGATGGACCGAGGCTTGGGACAGTAAACATGAATACAAATTTCTTTCAATTCAGACATGTAATCATTATAATGAGCACTTTTCCTAATCAACTAAAACCACAGAACAACAAAATTTATGAAATAATCCATACCATTACATCCATTCACAGTCCACATTTAGAGCATACAAGCATTCATCATCACTTTTTTTAAAACCTTTTTTAATAATGAAATACCACAAGCTCATTACCAAAATTAATGGATCAATAAATATTAAGGAATATCATCCATAGAAAATGCAATAAAATGGTTCCAAATTCAGGGTCTTCTATTGATTTCCATCAAATAAGAAACATTTATGCAAAATAAGATGCACAGTCATATGAATGACCATTGTTTATCAACATAATCATGCAGTCTCATGCAGTCTCTAATTTCTTGGAATTTCATTGTTTTCTATAGAGGCATGTATTAACTTCTATTTTCTTTAGGTTTGTGGTCTTGATGTTGAATTTTGTGGGAGATTTCCTTACTTTTCTGAGATAGCCTATAAAGGGGCAGAGTAAGGGTTTGATTGGGGTTACATAATTTTCTAATTCATTCCACCTATTGTCATGGTATGTAACTCAATGGAATGACTTCTCACATGGTATTCTAGGTGTCCACATGGTTTCGAGGGTAGAGAAAGCAAGTTGCTAGGTTTTTGATGATTCCCTAGCGTACAACAAAGTGTTTTTCAAGTCAAAATGGGGTGTTAAGGTAGGGTTTTGATAAAATATTCAAGTAATTGCCTATGTAATGGGTGTTTGAGTATGTGCAGGGTATTTTTGAAGTGTTGGAGGCATTGGTTGGGCTAGACAAGCCCGTGACGTAAGAATTTCAATAAACCCTTGTTGATTGTATACAAATTGAGGGTTTTATGGTTCAACATCTTAGAGGTCTTGGATCTAATGGGTGTTTTAATATTTTGATGTTTTGCAACCAAATTAAGGAATATTTATTGATTTTAGGGGTTAAATTATCATTTTGAAGGTACTTCCTTTGTTAAAGTGGGCTAATTGGTGGTCTAAAACCAAGGGCAGTCTATTGGTTCACCATACCGTTTTAAAGAAACCTCATGAAATCTTTGGTATGTTGTGTTAGGCCCTAAAGTGAGTCTCAGAAGGTGTCTAGGTTGTCATTGTGTGGCCTTCTCTAAAAGATATTGAGCAAAAGCAGATTTGAGAGGTTGCAAACAACTAGGTGTGTGCTTCTGTTAAACTCAGTCAATAGAGTCGAAAGGGCTAGTCTTTTTTTTGGGTCTAATAAATTTGAGTTTGTTTTGGTGATAACCACCTTGCTTGACATCATAAATAAATGCATCCAATTAGAATTTTCCCCCAACACTTAATTTCTTAGAAGTTAGGACTAGGGCCGATATGCCCTTGGGTATATGGTTCCTCCTACTTAGCTAGGACCTAATTTTTGATATGTCAGAGTGGCCATTTTAACATTCAAATTTCAAATTTTAAATGTCAAATTTTGGCTATCCAGATTTAATTCTTAGGAAATTAGAGAAGTTTGTATAAACACCTAGTCCTTTTATCATTTTAAATATAATAAGAAAACTATTTGCAAACTTATGATCAAGAGCACTATCAAGTGCATGTCAAGAGGAGAATTTTAGTTTCTTATTGCATTAATTCAAGATCCTAACATCACTTCAATGTATTTGTGCTCTCATATTATCATCTTTTTGTGAACACTAACACTTTTGTAGGTCTCCAAAGAATTCAAGAAAATCAAGCAAGCAAGATCAAGACCTTAAGGTGATGTGCATGACTTAAATACTTCAAGGAATCCTTTAAAGGGTGGTGACTTGCATCACTTTGTGATTTTTTCATTCCTTCCTTTTATTTATCCATTTATCGTTGACATTTTTCATTAAGGAAGTGAAAATACTTACACGGTGTTTGACTGAGGCAAGCCCTTAAAATGACCCAAATTTTTTTCTCTATTTGAATGTGCAAGCCATAGGTTTGAAGAAGTTTCAAGAAGGATTGGAGACACCCTTGGGCACCTCTATCCTACTATTCTTGACCAAACAATTTTTTTTCTAGATCTCTGTTGTTGTGTTGCCTATTTTCTTTTGTTATCTAATTTATATTTTTAAGTGTTTGATGTTATTTTTTAGAAATGTGGTATTCTTGGGTATACTTAGTCTTGTGAAACTTGTAAGAGTCTCAAATTCTTGTGTCTTGTTTCTAATACTTCAATGAAACATAGTTCTAGACTTGTGGCATCCCGCACTATTGCCACATCCGCTATGGATCATGAGTCTTCCAACTCTTTCCTGAAAAAGTGTTGTCAATAATCAACCCATTTTAGACTCTATCCTTGATGCTACCATACCAATGAAAACCTTAAAAAGGCCTATCTTTATAGATGTTAAGACTATGGTTTCCCATTTTTTCAAAGATAAACTACAAAAATGGGAAAAGCGTGAGAAATACTTCTAGACTTATTTAGTACTAAACACTTCATTGATATAGTAGTCCCTATAATTTATAATATGGGGAAACTAATTAATGATGATCATGGATTAGAGGTTTTTTAGTGTAGGAATATGTATCCCTTTAAATTTTCACACTTTTTGGGGCCTTCTCTACTAAAATTGGGCTTCTTTATGCCTTATTTGGTCATATTTTGCGTCCACAAGCCTTAATTAATGTATCTTTTCGAGGATAATCCTAACATATATCAATTGACCAATCATAGATTAATGATTTTGGATTGTATGCCCTATATTTAGTGATTTGAGACTCATATGCAACCTTGGGTATATGGGTCCCACGTAAGTTTTGGGGCCTAGATCTGAATTTGACATTAAACTAAATATTTATTGAAAAACGTGTCCCAAGCTTAGCCTAATGGGAGTCATACACCCTAACTAGTATATGAGTCCTACTTGGCTTAGACCTAATTTGAAGTCAAATTCTTGGTAGGATTTTATTCTCCTAGATCTGATGTTAGCTTGTGGTGTTGTAATTTCATGAAATTTGGCATAAACAAGTATAAATACAAGGTTATTTCACATATTTTCTCCTACCAAGTTTACAAGTCATCTAGAACTTTTTGAGATCAAGAATTATAGAATTCAAGAGCATTCAAGAGCATTCAAGAGTGATTATCAAGCATTTTGGAGCACTATTCAAGTATTAAGCATCATGTCAAAGTCATCATGCATCATGTTTGTTTTTGAGCTAACATTTGTGATGTAGGGTTTTATGATTCAAGAAACCATTCAAGTCAAGATTGGAATTCATGCTAGTTATTACATACATGATTGCATTCTTTTTTTTCAAGGGTTTGGTGAGTTGCAACAATGCATATTTGTTCATTCATTATTCCTCCATTCTATTTGATTTCATTTCAAGGTTTGATATTCAAAAGGGGGTTTCACCAAGGAAAACTCCTATCCACTAACAAATAAAATAGTTTTCCCTATCTTTAATGTGTGATTTGTAGATCCAGGTTGAAGACCCATTGAAGAGAAAGATTGGAGAAAATTTGTTAAGGTTGCAAAGTTGTCAATGTTGTCACTTTACTTGCAAGATCACGAAAAGTCACCTATAGGTTGGAATTTAGTGTTTCAAAACCAGGAATTTGATAGGAGAGAAGCTACAAGAGAACATTAGAGGATATAAAAGTTTCAAATCAACCCTTATACTAGGACTAAATTGCCACTTGTGGTGTGAGTCCCAGTATACCTATTTTTAGGCTTTTTTTGTAGATCATGGTTTAGAGTTCCAAATTGTAGTTTCTATCAAAAACCCTAATCTAGGACTAAATCACCCCTACTAGCATATGAGTCCCAGTGTGCTTCAAAATTTAGTATTTTTAGGATTTCAGACCCTCATTCAAACCTCTTCAACTTCCAGGTGCACCTCTCTTCTTTCTTACTCTATTATTCAAATTTTCAATTTCATAATCTAGGTCATATAGTTAAGTTTTTCATATCATTTGCATTCCTAGTCTTTCCAAGCCGTAGCTTGGTGGTGGACCCTCTTTTAGTCTTTAATCACACCCTAGGACACCTTATTGTAGATCTCATTCCCCTATTCCATCCTTGGATTGAGATCTCTAAGTTTTCCTTGAGTGAAACTTGTAGGAAATATGTGGAAAAGTCCTAAACCCCTAGTTCCATCTCTCAAAAGGTGAAACCCTATTTTCCTAGGTTTAAGGTTTTGTGTACCCTAGCCCATATAGTTGATAATAATATACCTACAATGACTAGTTGTACTTAGGCTTTGGGCTATACTCAAATTCAAGGAGGAAGTCAAGTATCCCTCCCTACAACTATATAACCTCTATCCCTACATACACAAATCCAACACTTACTTCCACTATACAACAAAGCATTTGTATAACTCCAATAATAGTCCTTTGCATTAGAAATCCTTATCATTATGGATCTCTCCATGTCACACCCCAAGTTTAATACCCTCTCACAAATTTGCAATAAAGTAGCCCACCAAGTACATACACACTTCCACCATATTCACCACATTCCCAAAACATAGCAACCAATAAATTTTTCATCAACCAACTTTTGTAAAATGTCACCTCACTTCAACAACAAATCTCAAACTTGAACCAAAATCAAAATGGACAACTATCATAGTATGTCAAAAGGAGCCCATTGTTACTTGAAATATTGAAAGAACAAATGCCACAAAACATAAAGATACTCTAGTTTGAAAAGTACAATGGTAAAGGAGACCCTAGTAATCATATATCAACATATACAACCTTTTGTAGCAACTTAACTTTTGAGGATAAACTCTTTCCTATGTCATTGAAGGAGATGTTTTTGGAATAGTTTCTCTCATTACCAAATAATTCAATCCACTCATTTAATGAGCTTTTTGATCCATTCCTCTATAATTTCCAAGTAAACATTGGTCTTAAGTTTAATATAACTAATTAATGCAATGCAAATAAAATGAAAATGAAAAGGTAATAGATTTGATAAGTTGCTATTAGTTGCTTTATTCATAGATCAATCTTACTCTTCCTGATGTGGATGTCCAATGAGTGTTCAAAGAAAATTTACAATAAGACATAAGGGACAAAATTTTATTAATCAAATTTCCATCCTTCATACATTTATGTACGAATCTTCATGACTATTAGAATTTGATTACTTAAAATGAAGAGATATCTTCATCAGATTATACTGATAAGTTTAAATACGTACCTCTTGAAACAACTAACAACCATTCAAGAAGCAAAGGAAGAACTTTATCAAAATAAATCCATCTCAAACAACGAACAATATTGAACCTCAAGTTAATTCTATAAGTTCATCAATTTAGATCGAGAGATAGACAATTGACCCAGTTACCTAATAATCTCCATTTGATCATGTTTCAAGTTTTGAGTAAGAATTTAATCTTATTACCTCCTGTTAGAACTATGGACACAACAAAATATTTACCTCCAAATTATAATCCAAATGTTGTTTGCCAATATCATCGCACAAGTGGACATGATATGGAATGATACATGAGTCTTAAACATCAAGTTCAAGGCCTCATTGATTCTAATCACATTAGGTTGGGTGGTGTTAATAATCAAGGGAGTAAGTTTGTTGCCTCGCCTAACCAAAACTTGCATATTTTTACCAATCTAATGCCAAAACATTCATCCATCTTTGGGAAAGCTTGTGATGTTAGGAGGGAAGGGGATAAACCCCCCAATGGGTGGTATGGGGTCATGTGCCCCAATGGGGGTTTAGGGGTAGCACCCGCGAAAGCCACATTTTATGTATATTTTATTATTGCAAATCTAGATCGTTCATTATTACATCTCATATTTGATGGTAGATATTCTACTAACTTGTCTTTCCCTAGAACATAACCCTATTTTATGATGGCATCGTATTATGACTATGCATTATGATGTATTCCAGGAGTTTGATAATGGTTGTGTTGTCTTTATATCTTTGGTTGGTGACACTCTTGAGACAAGCTTTCTTTACAAGTATATTGTAATCTTTGGCATTTTTGAATAATATATTGGACAAATTTTTGAGTGTAGTGTTTTTCTATTGAAAGGAATTTCTCAATGTAAATCACTATGTTGTGGTATTGCATGATATTATTGTGGTACTGCATGATATTTATTTTTTTTTAAAAAAAATTTATAGTTGTTGTAAAGATCTGAAAAAATTGCATTAGACTCCTCTCAAAGTTAGTGTAGGAATTTTTTCCACTACCTTAACTTCCTTGCAATATTTTCTAATCAAAGTTTTGTATTCACTAGAATCATAATGAGTATACAAGTTAATTATTGCAATTGATTCCAAGATTCATTGATTAGGAATATAATGACTTCCTTCATGGGCAATTCTAAAAAGAAAATAAATTAGATCAATAGTTTTCAGCAATTTCTAAATTAAATTCTTCTATTGGTGATTGTTTTGTGTGTACTACATCTTCCTCTACTTCTTACTAGCTCAAAGTTGCAAATGTTTGTAGATCCAAAAGAACTCAAATTCTAGCTCACTTATAAACTTAAGAAATTATATATGTGTATATATACATATGTGTGTGTGTGTGTATATATATATATATATAGATGTATGAAAATATTACAAAGATATATTGTATTCATAATTTTCATTCTTTATTAAACAAGTTTGATTTTAAATTGTAGACATAATTTTTATGTAGTTTATAAAATATATTTTATTGTATTTGAATTTAACTCTATAAATTTTGCATGAACATTCATTCTCCATTATAAAAAATAATATAGAAAATATAGATTAAATTGCAAAGCTTAATAAAAAAATAAAAAATGAAAACACTAAAAAATTTAAAAACATAAAACTTTAATAAAAGAGATAAAATTATATATATAGACTATATTAGAATTATTATAAATATTATAATATTTATAACTTGATATTATGAAGTATGAATAATATATTTACTATACAGAAGATTGCTTTTAATCTTTGTTCAAGAAAAAGTACTTCAGACTTCAGATATTTTTTTTTTTACCAAATAGACGATGTTTTTGAATTAGGAAAATCTATGATATATTTCTGTACAAATTCCATCTTTGTTTCATGCAAAATTTCTGCTGCAATTTTAACCATTCTCAAGGAAATTCCGTGCAAAACGATATAATAATAATAATCAGTTCAATATTTTAAATATATGGCGCGTCCTCCAGTCATACAAGTGGCTGATTTTGTATTATTTGACTAAACATCGATATAAATTATATATATCTATATATATATATATATATATCATTGATTTTTAATCATTTTTTATTTTTTCATTATGATGGATCATGAAGTATGATTCGAAAAATGTGCACATAATTACAATCCAGAAATATCAATACTATTATCATGGACTGTGAAAACAAAATGTTGTTAATTAAGCCCCTTTTTATAATTACGGTTTCAGGGTCACATCTTCAAATATGATGCAACATTAACATATTTTTCGTGCAGCTGTCCAAAAAGATCCAAAAAAAAAAGCGAGACCTATGATTGTGCAATAAATCATGTTTTATTAGTGCACTGGCATTGCATGATTTGTTGATTTTTAGATCCAAAGAATACGTTGCATTCAATTATGGATAGTCATCATCAACACTACCGACTTTGGACATTAAATCAACAAATGATATAACAACTATTGATACATATTCACATACTCCAACATAGATACTAGATGCTGCTCCCCTAGGTGGTCCAATAAATAAAAGCGATTAGTAAGGAAAGAATATTGAGTGGAACCAAATGCAGCGTCACATGATTTGAAACTCAGTCGCGGGCATCTGCATCAGTGACGTCACCACACACATTTTCTAAGATTTATTTTCTCAGTCTGAAATGGACAGTTACAGCCGTCCAGCAATGAGGCAACGCTATACTTCTCGTTGGTTTTACCCAAATAGAAATTTTACCATTTTTAAAAGCCGATAAAATATGTAGGAGGAAATTGTATTTATTATTTGTTTCATTTGATTTGATTGGTTTTTTATAGTTTAAATTTAATGTTTATTTTGTATTGTTAATATTTATAATTATTTATTGTAAAGAATTTTATATTTGACATGAATTGTGATTGTTACTATGTTTTAGGAATTTAATTGTAATGATTTCTTTCTACTTTTTAAATTTCAAATTTAATAATTTTAAAATTATATTATTGATTTTTAACTTGCATGTCTACTAAACTTTTGAATTGAATATATTAAATTTTGTATTTGAAGGCAAGCCTCAAATTATAAATATCTTGAAAGAAACATTTTAAAGATAGAAGAATTATTATTCCTTTTATCATTGCTACATAAACAAATATAGAAAATGAAATCTTGTTATAACCATCTTGTATCTTTGTCTTTTGTGTTTTCAATATTGTAAGAAACACTATGGAATTTGAATACAACATAATGTGGTTTAAGACTTCAACTCTTGTACAATAGACTCCAAAAGTATTCATCAACAAAATATTATGTGTATTGTTCATGCACATTTGATTGTATGTATTAATCAATTGAAATTCAGTAGATAATATATTTTTCAATATTAATTAATTAATAAATATAATCAAATGTGCATCGGAAGTGCTAAATAGAAGTTGGCAATATTATGTATTAAGAGAAGGAAAATCAATTTCTTAATGCCACTTATACAAAAACTAAGATTAAATTAAAAGAATACAATTGTAACAAATAATTAAATTGAAAAATATGATTTTATCTAAAATCACAAGATACCAAAACTTAATTTTATCATCACTATTTTTGCACATTCAAACATATACGAGCATAACAATTTGACAATTAATTAAATTGAAAATATAATTTTATCTAAAATCACAAGATTCCGAAACTTATACGATCATAACAATTTATCAACACCAATCAAACACTGCAATCAATCACATCTACTTTTGACTCCAATCAAACACATCAATCAATCATATATACTTTTGACTCGTTAATTTTATCATAACAATATTCGCATCTTCAAACTTATACTAGCATAACAATTTGACAAGTAATTGAATTTACTCCAAAACTTATACTAGCATAACAATTTGACAAGTAATTGAATTTACTCCAAAACTTATACTATCATAACAATTTGTCAATACCAATCAAACACATCAATCAATGATTCAGACAACCAATTAAAATCATATTACATCTATCTAGACTCGCTAATTTTGTCATAACAATTTAACAAATAATTAAATCCATTCGAAAACTTGTACTATCATAACAATTTATCAATACCAATCAAACACATCAATCAATCAATCAATCAACCAACCAATTAAAACCATATTACATACCCAACCATTTGTATTTATCTATGTCCCAGCCTCTTGCAGAAATCTATCTCATCTCCTACTTTCCTGCGCTCGTTAACGGTTCATAAATTACAATTTTAGTTAATCTCTTATTTCTTACGAATCTGATCTGCTAGCTTTACCCGGAAAAGCTTTTATATGCTTTTGTATTTCTGTTTAATTCAGATGGAACAGAAAGGGCAAGAGATGTCTGGGATTGTTTATCCTTGTGCAGCGTGCAGGATTCAACGAAGAAAATGTGGAGAAAATTGCGTGCTTGCTCCCTATTTCCCACCAAATGATCTTCACAAGTTTTTAATTGTGCACAAATTATTTGGAACAGGCAAGATTGTCAAAACCCTCCAGGTAAAGAGCAAATACTTTTTTCAGATTTTGTCAAAAGATTCATTCTTTTTCTCAATTGTAACAAATAAATGACTAATTACTGTAACAAAACGAGCACCTAGTTAATCCAGTTATAAATATATGACGGAAACCCTAGAAAAGTAAGGGTGAATCTTAGGAAACTTGATCGAATCCGTTGGCCTTTGTTTATGTTGTTTTGTTATTGCAGAATATTCCGGCTGAGAAGAGAACAGATGCAGTATCCAGTATGGTATATGAAGCAAGTGCGAGAATGAATGATCCAATCAACGGCTGCGCTGGTGTAGTTCATCGACTGCAGATGGAAGTATTACACCTGCAATCACAACTTGCAATCACACAAGCAGAGCTCCTCAATGCACGGGCTAATCTTGTGTCTCTTGCGACTGGCTTTTATAATGGTGGTGAAACAGGAACTACGTTTGGTTTCACCCACGATGTAGTACAACATAAGGATGACGTAAATATTTGGTTGCAAGATGATGAGGATCTGTTTGGATGGTAAGACGTGATCTTCTGTTTTCGACACCATATTCCTCTGTAATAGTATCAAATGTTGAAATTGTGTGCAATGGTGGTATGTGTGAAATTGTGTGCTATGTCATAGACTAATGCCTTGATTTGTACCAATCCCATGTTTTATTAAAAAAAATCTGTTGAAAACATATTAGTAACAAATCTTTTACAAAATATTGTTATGATTTTTTTGGTCTTTTCTTAATATTAATTATGAATTAGATTTATATATTAATTACACTAGTTTGTAGTATTATACAGAATGGCTCTAGGAAAATTCACTGTCAGCAATTCACCGACAGAAAATTTACGGTCAACAATTCACTGTAGGCAAATTTACCGCCACCAGCAATTCACCGCCACAGAAAATTAATGGCAAAAATTCCTGCAATTAATTTTTTGCGCAGTGAATTATCATGACAGTGAATTTTCCTGCCGTGAATTGTTGGCAGTGAATTTTCCCTCAGTGAATTGTTGGCGGTGAATTTTCCACATGCCACACAAAATGTATTTTTGTATGAAGAAGGATGCAAGACCATTGAAATGAGATTTTTGAGAATATTAAAAAATTTAATATAAATAAAGAAAAACAACTACATTCTTATCCACTTAGTTTTAAACTTAGATAAATAATAATATTAATTATGTCAACAGGCGTAACTACATCTAGCATGAGTGCAATGTGAGCGTGTTAACAAAAATAAGTTAAAATATATTAAGGTGTTGATATATTAATTTAATAATGAAAAAACATATAGTGTAGACGTAAAAACATGGAGAAAGGAAAAAATAATTTTGAATTGAGAAAAAACTAAGAAGAAGAAGGTGCAGCAATAATTTTAGGAACAAATTTAGTAATAATCAACCAAAAAAATAAGGTGATAACTCAAGCAAAGAGACAACTGTGATCAATTACAGCCCCAAAAGCAACATTTCACAGGACATCTCACCCCAAACTCCTCCACCCATGATAACAAATTACAGAACAGCAAGAAAAAGAAAGGGTATACATTTTAGAGCCCCTCTGGGGAGTCTCTATCCTAGCTATATTTATTAGGAGAGTACATACAAAAATTTACTTTGTAACTACCACAAATTTGCCTGTTTTTAACGACTGTTTAGTCTCATGGAGATCCGACCTAGAAAAGAGCATGAAAACAAATTAAGTTGTTTGTTTTGGTCTAATAGACTGTTTAGTCTTGTGGACGTCATTAAAATCTTTCATTCATTCATTCAATAGATCAATGAATATGTATGTACAAAGTATATACACAGCAGGCTGCAACCCATGTACATATATATACACACATCAACACATGTTCATGTAGGTTGGATTTGTAATAGAAAGCCGTCATCAGACTCAGTTTGTACTTTTGCATAAGTACTCCTTTAGCAGGATGTGTACATTAATATAAAGGAGCACATATATTATACTATAAAACATGAAGCATATCTTAGAATTTGTACAGTCAAGGAGAGATCAGATTGTGCTGATTTATTATTATGTTTGAGGTGGGGGGAAGAAATAAACCCCAAAAGTAAAATTGTATATATATTCAGAATTACAGGATATATATGTATATTGTAGTTTGGGATGAAAACAAACTTAATGGATAAAGATGTATAGAAAGTACATTTTAAGTGCAGAGAGCCCATGATTGCAGCAAATCAGAGCTGTACATACTTTGTAACAGAGCATGGAATACTAATTATTGATGTTATAGCTTTTAGACTAGAATTACATGGGCCCATTTCTCTCTTTTGACTTCACATGTATGTATGGTCAGAAATCAAAGAATCAGATCTTATCCCACCATTTTTATTTTTATTTTTTGTAATTTACAGCTTAACAATTATTGCTTGGCAATAAGGGCGGCCAGGGATCTTGTTTTTTCCTATCGTCTTTCACTCTTAAATCAATTATGCCTTTATAAGTCTTCACCTTATTTGTCCTAGGTCAAGTCATGGGCCGACCATGAGCATGACCAGAATAGACAAGATTGTCACAAGTTAATAAAGCCAAGGCATGGCAATTTGAGCACTGAGGACTTGCTCTTGGAATAATCATGTCACGACAAACGTGATAAGGACAAAATGGATGTTAGCAATCAGCATTTAGCTCAAAATAAGGACAAACATGATAAGGACAAAATGGATGTTAGCTCGATGTGCACATATATCAACCTACTGATCTTGAAGTTGATCTTGAAGTTAGCAATCAGAATTTTGACAAAATGGATGTTAGCAGTGGGAGCCCTTCTCCTCCAATGGGTACATTTAGCTGTTAAATGTATATGGAAAGCAACAATGTCTGTTAAATGTATATGGAAAGCAACAATGTTAGATGTTGATGGGACTGATCAATGTTTGTTTGAAATTATGTATATTAAGGAAAGAAATTTGACTCATGTAGTCAGACATTGCTACTTTTGCATTGTGTATTGGTTAGGCTTTGAACATTTTTCAGTTCTTGATGACAGTTTTATACTATTGGAATTTAAAATTGAGTTCAAATTTTATGAAAAATCTTATGAATGTGAGAAATAAGTAGTATTATTTAGAAGAAAGTAATGTAATTACATATCTTTATTTGTAAATGTTTATAATACTTTTTTTATTTTTAATTTAGAATAATATTTCATTAAAATTCTCTACGATTTTAAATTATATGCTTTAATTGTTTTCATTATAATTGAGTACAACATTGTGCATACTTATAAAATATTTTTTTGGTATTTGATATATAAGCAAACAATATACATAGTATATTTGATCTAACTTACTCATATTTGCATTCCTTTAAAATTTAATCAACTATTATTATTGATTGATATAAATTTTAATTAAAAAAAATAGAAAGTATATCAAACTAAAATTTATATTTAATTGTAAATATATTATTTTGAAAGAGAAATAAGCTTAAGGAAGATTTATATCATACCTTTTTTGTATGTTTATATCAAACCATCTACCCTTTTGCATTATAAGCTACCAATAATATGAGGCCTTCTCTCTCTAGAAGTTATTGTGATGTATATACATTGGATTCTATATTATGATAATAGATATCCTTCCTTCTTTTGCATTGTAAGCTACCATAATATATGGCCTTAAAATGAGCTTTTCTAAACTATACAACACAACAAGTATTATGATGTCGGGTCTCCCTTCAATGTTAAAAATAAAATATTATTAAATTTTAACACTTTTGATTAAGTAGATCAATTAAAGAAAAATAATAAATTTATTAAACATATTTTTTTAGTATATTTAATTATTCATTTAAACACAAAATATATAATTAGGTCAAGACAGTTACCAATTTATTGTTAAAAAATAATTAATGTTAATTTTAAATATTTTAAAACATGGTGATTACATATATTTTGGGTGGGTTAACAAGTATTCTCTTTAAAAAAGTAAATAAAATTCAAAATAATGAAAAAAGTTGTAATAAAATTCAATTAATATTATAATTAGGCTATTTTATCACTCTTAGGTTATTTTATTTTTTACTTCAGAACTATTTAAGGATTGTTTTATTGTATTTATATTATAGGTGCCTCCAAAAAAATATCGCATGGCGTACATTACATATATTTTTTTAAACATGAGTGCAATGTGAGCGTGTTAACAAAAAAAAATTAAAATATATTAAGCTGTTGATATATTAATTTAATAATGAAAAAACATATAGTGCAGACATAAAAACATGGAGAGTGGAAAAAATAATTTTGAATGGAGAAAAAACTAAGAAGAAGAAGGTGCAACAATAATTTTAGGAACAAATTTAGTGATAATCAACAAAAAAAATACAAGTTTGTACATTTTAATAATTTTAAAATATTTTTTATCAAAAATAAAATTATTATTAAAAAAAGAATAAATAAAAAATGTAATTAACAAAAAAAAATTTAAAATTATAATTAATAAATAAAATTTTACTTTCTATGATTTGCATATGTTCAAAAAAATTTAATACTATGAAATTAATACTTTTTAAAAATTATTTTTATGGTAAAAAAGTTAACTCATACATAAAATTTTACTTCTATTTTATTATCAAAATATTATTTGTTAGAAAAGAGTTTCCATATATTTGTTTTAGAATAATTTTTTAATCAAGCATTTTTTAATGAAAAAGAATAAATTATAAATATATAAGATTTAGCTGTTAATTCATATTCATTTTGTGATATAATTTATTTATGAAATTAGTGTATAATAAAATTGCATAGGAACCTAGAGATTTATATCTCTCAACATCTTTTAGATATATGTATTTTTAAAATAAAGAAAATTTAATATGAGCCCAAGCAAGCACCTCAAGCTTAGTATAGCTATATTGATTCTTTTGTTTTAAAAAATAGTATTTCTATATGCTCAAGTGAGCCTACTCTTTATATCAAAGTAAAAAAGAGAAATATTGATAATTCTTTTATATGTTGATGGTTTTCTTTATATTAGAAATAATGATATTGTAATTCTTTAATTTAGAATAGTTCAATGATATTGAGAGTTTTCCACTATCCACATCAAACACACTTTTTTGGATTCAATCTTATGTTGTACTTGTACATTCTTTAAAAGATCTTTCAAAGGATTTTATCATTGTCTTGATGAGTTAAAGATTTGGCTAGAATATAATTGACATAATCTTCTAGGATTTTGTGTATGTAATCATGAAATATGAATTTTATAGCTCTTTAATATGTTTCACTCACATTATTTAATCCAAATGGAATGACAACCCAATAGAATGTTCCCCAAGGTGTAGTGAATGTTGCCTTGTATTGATCTTGAGGGTTGATAAAGATTTGATTATATAATTAGACAGAGAACGCCACAACCCTTCATTGTTGGGAAGAGAATGAACAACAAAAGTTAACAACAAGCACAGTGTAGTCTTTCAATTCTTTCTGTAGGAAGTGTTCATTAAGGTGCGATCAAACATAAATATTTCCAAGGTTAACAAAAAAGTGTTCAAAAATTCATAATCCATCTCTCTTCATACAACAAAATATAACAAAACAACAACCCTTTAGAAAAATAGAGAAGTCCACAAACATAATCCAATTTTCACAAGCTATTATCCTACCATATAAGCCTACAACATGGAAATCAACAACTTAAACTATTTGAATTCAACTTGCCACAGTGTTTTATTTAGAACAAAAGCATAAAGAAGGAAAACTTGATAAAGGCCATACATGCATAGTCTCAAATATTTCTTCCAAATAATGCATGCTTAAATATCAAATGAACTTTAAAACAGAGGTTAGATTGCAATCCAATAATATTTTGAGCTTTAAAAGATATAACATGCAAAAAAAAAGTAGTTCTACAACTCTACTTCTAAAAATAGTTCTATAACCTAAGAAAACTAAAGAAACTTTTTCTCAATAAAGGAAACTAAAACTTGGAACCAGCCTTTCCCTTCAATCGTCATCTCTCATTTATAGCATTTATAGCACACAATCTTATCGTAGATATTTTAGTTAGGTCATAACAATCTTTGCTCATCAATTCTCAACTATTGCATTAATGCTCTTTAGATATTTAGCAAAGATAGTTATCTGAAAAATGATCAAATCCTAGAAAATAGTTTGGCAAAGTCTAGTCGGCTAGTGATGTAACCCAATGGCAGGAACTCAAAGTTTTCATCCTGAAAACCAAAAAGAGGCCAGCAAGCTCTAAAAATCTCCAAAAGAGATTGCTTCATAAAAGTGAAAACATCTTGTAGCAAAGAGATGACGTGTCAAGCGAGTGAAAATTCTCAAACTCGTGAATATGGATCTTTGAGAAAATCTTCAACAAGATGACACGTGTCCCAACTCTCTCCTGAAAGGAAGGAAAAAGATGAAAGCTGCACAACCACCATGTGACACATTATGCACCTTTTCGATGACTTTTCTTGAGCACAGACACATCGAAAGCCAGAAACATATTCAAGCCAAAAATAAAAAATGATCAAGGAAAAAATTCTTCACAGTTCTAGTGACTCATAGGGGGCCTTTGCTTGCAGAGGCACAAACCTAGGCCTCTAGTAATTCTTGGAGTTTGAGGAAAGAAAAATGCAGTGCCTCCCAATCTACATCATTTAACTGGATGAGAGTGTGGATGATCCTATATGCTTGCTTTAGCTCAAAAACATCCATGAAAGAAATAAATCCCCATCTAAAAGAAATCTTCCCTAGGTGATAATAGAGTCGATAAAGAGGGAAGATCTTGTGCTTCATATCATGAGTTGTGGGAATTGTGCTTGAACCTGAGGGTTCTGTGAAAGTTTGGACCTTACGTTGGATCACATGCATGACCTGCTCGACTGCCAACACATCTCCATCTAGGGAAAGAAGAGGAGGGAGCCCAAAATTAATTAGGACACCTAAATCCTTCTTGATTTCATTGACCTACTTGTTCAACATTTTCTGACGATCCTTGCACCTTGATGTGATCTTGTTGTAGTGGATGATCTCAGTTGCTTTGATGGAGGTGGCTCTTCAATCAGGAATCCCTACACTTTTCAAAGCCTCATCAGTTGATACACACAACTTAGAAATCAAGCTTTATGATTATGCCAGTTGGGGAGTACATATCTACAAAAATTGATTGGCCATCGAGCCAACCTTCACATTTAATTCCCAAACATCTCTTAAGAATTGTAAAGTGGGCCTGAGAATGGAAACAACAATTGTGATCCACTCCTAGTGTATATATATCAATTTCTTCAATATCATGAGGGTCCCAAACCCTCATGCAACAACTATCTCTTCATTGAACTGAGCCTATCTTACTCTTGTGCTTTCCTCCATCTGACTTCTTTCTCTGAGTGAATTTGTTAGTTCTAAGCTTAGCCTTTTGATCTCTTGTTTGGAATTTTCTACTTTTGCATGGGTCTTCTGAAGATCATTAGATGTTTGAGATTGGACACCATCCAACTCTCTTCTCATAATTTCTTGAGCATGTCAGTACTCTACATTCATTTAGCACTCATTTGAACCTATTCAAATTGGGCCTCCATGAGCAATTTGGATGTCTCTCCTTGCTAATTCTATATTTTCCTTATGCACGCCATCTCGACATCTCTGGCTTGGATCTCGTTCTGCTTCCTGCTCACTATTTCCTTCACATTTACTAGCTCTACCTCAAGATTCTTCCACTTTTTTCCCCAACCTCTCGTAGTCCACATATACCACTTCCTGGATGATCCCACAATAGTGGTTTACAATTTTTTGCCAAACTGGACACTAAAATATATTTTTTTAACTAAATCTTCACTTTCGGGCACCTATAGCAGCTAAACCATGAGGAATTTGAAGATGATGCAAACTAGAGTTTCATGACATTTTGTCTATAGATTCTAAATATATTTTTTTCAAATTTTTTGGAATCATATTACACTTCTTTTTCCATCTCCCTCGAAAACTAGTTTTTTTTCAAAAACAACATTTTTAAAAAGTGACGCTCACCGTATAACACATAACTTTTTTTCCATGAAGGATAAAATTATAATTCTTTCAAATTTAGATTTGAAACTCTGATATCTAGTGCTTCGACTTGGTTAGATATTTTTTAATTGAATATTTTTTCTTTAATCAAGTTTCAAATTCAAACCAATTATAATTCAGACATAGCACGACTATATAATGCGTAACTTTTTTTTGCATGTATGAAATTCAATTTATTTTTCTTTGTTGGATCAAGGACTTTAATATCTAGTGCACTAATATATATATATTTTTTTTAATAATATGCTATTTTTCCATATGTGCATAGAGAGCTTGATTTTGGTGAAAAACCTACATTTACGAGAAATAAAAAATAAATATAATAATCAAATTAAATTTATTTAAAATTATACTTTTTGGGAAGCTCATAATAAGGACTACATACTTGCAAAAAATAAATTTTAAATGAATTCATTTGATCCCCCAAAAGGTAAATCAAAAGTGGTTTTTTATCGGCATTCTGATAGGTGTAAAGGAGACTCTATTATAGGTATGGTTTAAAACTAGTGGGGTTCTATCCAAGGGGGTTTGATTTAAGGTAGTTTGATCAAACCCTCTTCAATTGTTCAAATCCAGGCCCATGGATCTGATGTCGTAGTCCTCCATTTGCATTTTACTCTCGAGCTTGGACATGAGTGGCTTCATGTTAGTGATCAACAAAGAGTTCCACTCTTAATCGAAGCAAGCTTCAATCTTTTTGGTAGCTAGCAATATGAAATTATTTAATAGTAGGTTTTTCTTTTTGACCTATCAGGCCTACTTGGTTGTGTTAAAATGTTCTTGGAGACTCTAAGGGGTATCAATGCTCTGTGTTCAAATGGGAACACCAAGAGGGAGACCAAAAAGGGTGGAAAAGGGAGAAACTTTGGATGTATGAGCATACGGGGAAGCAAAAGGGAGTGTTATCAGGGAAAAAGGTAGGATTCCAAATTTAGATTGGGCAGGGGAGTAACCAATCAGGATAAAAAGAGAAACAGGTAGAAGGAGAGGTGCCTTCCCAGAAGCGGATGGACTGGGAGTGATGGGCAACATGAAAACCTCTTCTCTTTCTATGGGGGGCCTTGATAAGGAAATCAAAGAATCAATAGTGGTTGAAGCGGGTGATGCTTGCTCGACACATGGGGTAGCTTTCAAAATTTCATTGAAAAAGGAAAGGGGTGCATTCAAGACTACTAGCTCAGGGTTTGAGGATGGAAGATTCCTTTCCATGGGAGAGGGAAGAGGAGTAACCAAAGATGTAGAGGCAGGAAGAAGAGAGGGAGTAAAACTTACCTAGGTCGTAGCAGTCATAAACATTTTGCAAGACAGACTCCACTTCTTCTTCTCCTCAGGTTGATGTTGAGTGCACCTAGATTCAGGATTCTTCTTTTTTTTTATGAGCAAAACTCATGCATTCTAATCCTCTGGATGTTGATCCCTCTAAAACTTGGCCTTTGATAGCTATAGTAGACCCTCTTGGGGACCGTCAGGTCATTTTCCCTTTGCTTCAGGCACTAGCAGAGGATGTGACTTGTGAGTTCCTTTTCCTTGAGCCTCTCTGACTATTAGATTCTTGAGGACAAGAAGTGTGGTGTGGGATTTACTCTTCTTCAATCTCATGACTCTTCTCTGGATTGCTATTGTTGGATTTGAGCTCTTGATCATAAATTTCCTTGAACTATTCATCATGTGGTTGAAAGTCTCCGAATAGGGCATTGGGGCATCTCATCTTTTGTTGGGATCTCCAGAAGTTATCCTTCTTTCTTTCCAACCATCCCTTGTGCTTCAACTATGCATTGAGGGATTTTCCAATCGGGATGTTCTTTAGATACTCCACCTATGTCACATAGAAATTAAGCCATTTTGGTCACTTTGTTGGAATGTGAGCCAAGCCAATATATATCTCTGATCTTTCCTATGTCGGATTCCTCCTCCTCTCAAAATACTCCAGACTGTCATGTTTTAGAGAGAATTGCTTTATCGGGTTGTAGTCCTACTTATCACACATGAGAACTAAGCCTAAGGCTTCCAGTAGATTTGTGAGCTCACCCTCAACGTTCCGCTTGTTCAACATTACCTGACTATTGGAAATTGTAAGGGGAAGTGAATATACCTTTTTTTTGTTTCTTCTGGCACCATAGATGTCGAAAATATTTTCCTAGCGATATGCCTCCAATGTGAAGACTTTGTCTGGAGTTACAAATTTGGGGAGTTGAAAAGGTTCCCTAGAAAAACCATAAAATCTGATGAATGTAAAATCCACTCCAAGGAAATAATCCACCGGGGTCAACAAGTTTTTCCATCCATTCTGAGACCTCAAGAGAGAAATGGCCAATAGGGCATGGCAACAAATATTGAAGCACTAGCCTTAGAAAATGATCTACAAACCAAAAATAATACCTTGTTCCCAAAATTACATGAGTCCATAAGGAAAATGGCTAACGACAACTATTTAAATCTAACCTAGACATTGGTATATTTTTCTCCAGCCACTTAGAATTTTGATACAAAATCAAGTGTGCCAAGAAAGAAGAATACCTAAATTTAGACTCAATGTTGTAATTCTTCAATTGCTCTAGCATGTTTCTAGCTATTACATTGGAAAAATCATAATATTTCTAATTCTTCTCTCTTTTGAGCACATAAACCAAGCGCATTTGAAAAGGGTGAACTTCCTCATCACTATCAAGGCCGAAGACCTAGGCCAGCATTGAGAATATAGACTGTGTCTTTCTTGAATTTTTTGCATGAAAGAGGAAAATAAAGATGTCCCTTCTCTGGCATTTCCTATGATTCCTCCTCATAAAAACTTGTTTTCTTGGCCATTTCTTCCTCGAAGATATCCACTTTTTCTTCATCAAAATGTTTAGCACCCTAGATCATAGGGATACACAACATTTCTCATATGGCTTCATCAGAAATGGTAACTTTGATCCTGTTACCCCCAATGGATCATGTCCTTTTGTTGAATCTTCTGGTGCATGTGTCGACTAGCTTCAGGCATGGGTGTATGGTAGGTAGTATGAACTGTGGAAAACCACAATTTTAGAGCTGAAGCATGAAACCCTCAGATGGATCGTGCTTCATCATTATTTGTAGTGCACCTTCCCTAAAACTTTTAGGGTTAGCCGACAACCTGGGGTCGAAAACATTATTGATGAAATCTTGCACAACCTCTCTTGGGATGCATCTACCTAGTTGCAACCTTTTATAGAATTCAAACAACTGCTCCTCAGGTGTTGGAGCATTGTAAAATGAGTTCCTCCCAAAGATAACAGCATAACCGAGCCTTTTTCTTGAGGCTACAACTTTTCTACCCTATGTTGATGGCTCCACCATGGCTATATCATGAAGTTACAAAGAGTTTCCTCAACAAAAACAACCACTTTCATTTTTCTTCTTTAGAGAAATCTACTTTTTGAGTGCAATTAATTTCCTTATATGTACATGCAGTTAAGGCTTTGTCATTACTGTTGGTCCATTAAATGTTGCCACCGAGGTGATATTTGTGGATTTGAGATCTATATCCCTTAGGAATGCTAAAAATACTGGGAGAATGGAACTAGAACATTCTCCCTATCCCCTCTTTTACAAATAACTTTTAGCTATGAGAAACATGTTGAAGTAATCCAAGGTACTTTTGAAAAGATGTGCCCATTAATTTGTTAGAACTTAGCACGTTAATCCATATCTTTCACATAAGTAAGTTGGTTGGTGCTGATGATGGCAAAGGATAGACGTCAACCATCAGCATACGAGAGCATTTACTCCCAATGCCCAAATTTATTTCTTGAGACCTCCATATGATTTCTCTAACTTCCTTCATTTTTCCTTGATATTTTCCTGTTATCGTCCAGCAAAAAATGGACCTTCCATTGGTTGGATTTATCATCTATCCTTTCTATATATAGCTATGCCACCTTTTTTAACACTCATTCGATAAATATAGCCTGTAAGTTTAGCAAGCTTATCTCACTATCTCCCATTTTTCTACAATTTGTTGCTTTCTCAGAATGTTGCTTGGCTTCTAGGCACTCCTATTCAGCTCCTCCCATGTAGGCCACAATACTACATTGTGGGAGAGGTCACTAGTGACAAAATTAAGTGCTTGGAGAAGAAGTGCAACCACCTTGCCTTGGTTGCGTTTAGGTGGGTAGTTGGCTAGGACTACATTGACGACAAGAACCTACTCTGGAGCAACTGCAACATTATTTCCCTCTTCATGGCCTCTTTGCTCAACCTAAATGTGGCCAAAACCATGATAATAAAATTGTGGCACCAGATGTTCGATGCTACTCTGATGGAAAGGCTTGGCGAGATAATGCAAGTGGCTATCCTTGGCGTTGGCATTTCGAGCACCATGGATCTCTATAGGCATGTGGAATATGGGATAGATGTACCATAGTTTCCCTTCCTTTCTAAATTTTGCACCATGGACCTTGAGATGCATCACTCATCTTCTAAACCACCGGCCATCTACCTACTACTGGGGTACGATGTGGAGCACATTCTGGGCTCACCTGGAGGAAGCACTTTGATTTTTCAGTGCACAACCACGATGACTAGGCTGACAACCTACACTATGTGGTGCTCGAGTGTGTTGTGTGCTCACCCCCTTTTGTATCCTAACCGAGAAGAAGAGGAAGAAGAAAACCCGATGACTAGCTGTTTTGGCTTTCTAGACAACCGCTGGAGGCTTATCTTTACTGGTTTTTTCACGTTGCCTCCTTTTTGCTTCTTTTTGCTCTATAACTCTTTTCGGGTTTGCTCAAGACAGCCTTACATTTAAATCTGAGCCTTGGGCTTGTATTACATTGTAAATTTTTGATTAATTTAATATAATACAAAATTTTCACTTCTTTTGTGTTATTCATAATGGCTTATTCTCAAAATTTAGAATATATTTACAAAAAAATTCCATATGGTACATAACTGTTAATTTTTTTAAAGAACTACGTATTCTAATGGAAATTTTTTAGATAAATAACATTCACCAATATATCTAAATCATTACCTTTCATATCTTCAATTTTGTATGCATTCTTCTCCTTGCATGCTCTAATTTGGAAGGATCCCTTCCATAGCGCTTAAAATTTTGTGTGTTGCCTTGGTTTTGCAGTACACTCATCGTACTTTAGCATGAGGCTTCCTTTTCTAAATTCTAGGTTAGAGGTCTTCTTGTTGAACCATTGCTTTAATTTTTGTTGGTAGTCGATCATGGCTCCATAGGCTTTCTCTTTGTCCTCCTCTAGTTTGAGGAGTTTTGCCAAGCATAATTCCATTCCATCACTTACTTCAATCTCCAGGGCTTTCAATAGTTGTAAGGAAAGAATTTCTATGGAAACAGGTAACACTACCTCTTTTGCATACATCAGTTCATAAGGGGAGGTCTTCAATATCTACTTGGGAGTAATCCAATCTTCCCACAAAGTAGCTTGTAGGTGTTTGTGCCAATCCCTTTGCCGTTCTGATCCAATGCACTTGATTATCCTAATTAAGTTTTTGTTGGTTAACTCTGTTAACCTATTTCCTTTTGGGTAGTAGTTTGATAAATTTTTACAGTAAAACCCATGTTTGATAGTGAACTTTGACATCCTCGATCCTGCAAAAGCTCAAGCATTGTTAGATATGATGGTTTTGGGTGAGCCAAATTTGGCTACCAACTCTTCAAGAAAATTGACAATCTCACCCTCTATGGCATTTTTTTGAGCTACGGCCTTGGTCCACCTTGTAAAGTAGTCAATCGCTGTATGGATTCACTTGTGGCCAGTGTTCGAAATAGGATTTATCATTCCAAAAGAATCTACGCCCCATTGAGAAAAGGGCTCTTCAGTTACAATTGGGCTCAAAGGCAGAGTGGAATTCTTTCTCTTATCAATAAAGAATTGGTACTAAGTACACTTTTGCACCACATGATGCGCTTTGAAAAAAATAGAGGGCTAATAATATCCTACTCACATTATCTTCAAAGTGGTAGTCTTGGCAGAGAAATGTCTACCCTCAGCACTACGATGGAATTTATTAAGAACTCTGTCCACCTTCAGTTTTTCTAAACATCCAAGTAGGACACTAGCATAGTTTATCTTGAATAATACACCTTCAATTAATACATACCTAGTGCCTTGCAATCAATACTATCACCTTTTATGGGATAGAAGGTTGGTCAGGTAGTGCCCCTCTTGCATATACTGTGTCTGATCCACCGCCCAAGATTCATCAGACTCAAATTGGTTCAAGTAGACCTGATCAGTCTCCTTTTTAGCTAGGAAACTTGATTCATGTGCAATGTATTCACATAGACCTCTTCTCAGAATTGGCTTGGTTCAAGTGATGTCCACATCATACTCTAGGATATTGGTGATCCAATTTTCCCACTTTTTGCTTATCACACCTTTTGTGATATACTCTCGCACATTGGGATGCATAACAAGGATAGTGATCTTATTGGTCGACACCAAGTGTTAGAACTTCCTTAAGCTTCTAACAATGGAAAAAGGATACTTTTCTACAACATTATACATGGCCTCATATCGTTGAAGGGTCCTTAAGAGAAATGCAATAGGATGCTCTCCATTATTTCCCTCGTTCTTTTGAGTGAGGACCGAAGCTATGCTATGTTCGCCACTATATACATAGAGTAGAAAATATTTGGAAAAGTTAGGGTTAGCCAATACCAAATCAGTCAAGATGGCTATCTTTATCTGCTCAAAAGTTGTCTTTCCCTTGGGGTCCATTTGAAAATCAGGTTCTTCTTAAGCATTAGCATGATTATTCTTGCAACACCTGTGAAATTTGATATGAACTTGCTAACAAAGTTGATCTTCCCTAAAAAAGAATGTAGTCCCTTCTAATTTTTTGATAGGGGTAACTCCATTATGGATCTCACCCTTTCGAGGTCTATTGATATTCCCTCCTTTGACACTAAAAAACCAAGTAGCTTACCTTGAGGTACTCTTAAAACACATTTTTTGGGATTCAAAGAAATCCTGAACTATTGACATTTCTAGAAGACCTTATCTAGATGATCAAAATGATCATCTTTTAACTTTCAAAAGACTGTTAGTTCATCTAGATATATTAAGATAATCAGGTTGATTAAACCCTTGAAAGAAATATCCATTGCTCATTGAAAATTTGTACCAGCATTTCAAAGTCCAAATGACATTTTTGAGTATGAAATGTTCCCCACTTAGTGGTAAACGTTGTCTTATGTTGGTCACCTTCGTTTACATATACCTAGTTATAGCCTGAGAAACTATCTAGTAATGAAAACATCTTTGATCCAACCACAGTTTGGAAGATCTACTCCATCAATGGCAGAGGGTAGTTGTCTTTTAGCGAGGCTTTATTTAGATCTTGGAAGTCGACACAAAGCCTAATATCGCCATTCTTTCTTCGAATTGGTACTAGATTTGAAACCCAAGTGGAATGCTTGATCGGATATATGATCCTTGACTCGACCAATTTGGTGACCTCCTACACCATTAATGTCTTTGGATTGACTGGCCTTTGTTTTTGTTGGACAGGCTTAGATCCCTCCACCAAGTCAATGGTATGCTGAATTATGCCTTAGTCATACCCTTTAAGATCATCATATGTCTAAGCAATGACTCCATCATATTTGAAACATAGATCCTTCAATATTTTCTTTTCTTTGTGGGAAACTTCCCTTCCGACCTTTAACTTCTTGGTGATACAGTTTAAGTGTACTTGTCTTGGCTCTCCCTTTCAGCATTATGGGGTGGTTTCTACTATTGGTTCTTCTAGTGTCGTAAATTTTCAAACTTAACAATTTCACACTATATTTTTCTCCCCCTAAACTATTGAGCCTAATTGAGTCCATCATTTCCTAAAATTATGCATTCTCTAACCCATCTATACCACTTTTCAATAAATTGCAAGCATTGAACTACTGCAGGAGCACCAAAGCCATCATTTGCAAGTTTGAACATTTGAAGGTCATTAGGTTGGAGTCTAGGGTGTTTTGGAGTAATTTGAGTCTTTTTACATTAAATAAGGTCTATTGAGTCTATTTCCATGTAAGTTGGGTCATTTCCATGTAAGTTGGGTCAATTTTGAGTTGTTTGTGTCTAAGTGTCAAAAGTTGCAAAAAAATGTAATGTTGTCATAGCAACAAATTGTAAAAATGCAACTTTTCTAGAATGTGAAGGGTCATAATAGTTTAAAAGGCAGTTATGTACATTGGGTGGTTAAAATTTTACTGTAATTAGTATATAAAGCCTCTATAAGGCTCGAGGATGGGTTGTTGAATACTATATTGAAGATTTAATATCAAAGACAACGTTTTTATCTGCATTTTTCTATGTAATTCAGTATTTCCCAAAAGTTGTATGGTCCCGTACAGTCTCTAATTGCTTGGAATTTCATTTTTTTTTGTAGAGGCATGTATTAACCATTGTTTGCTTCAGGTTTGAGGTCCTAACATTTACTTTTGTGGGAAATTTCCTTACATTTTTGAGACAACCTATTAAGGGTTTGATTGGAGTTACCTAATTTCCTAAGTCATTCCACCTACTGTCATGGTTTTTAACTCACTAGAATGACTTCTCCCATGGTAGTCTAGGTGTCCACATGGTTTAGAGGGCAGAGAAAGCAAGTTTCTAGGTTCTGGGTGATTCCCTAGGGCAAAACAAAGTGTTTTTCAAGAGAAAATGGCGTGTTAAGGTAGGGTTTTTATAAAATGTTCAAGGAATTTCCTATGTAATGGTTGTTTGATTTTTTGTAGGTTATTTGTGAATTTTTGGAGGCATTGGTTGGGTTAGAAAAGCTTGGGACATAAGACATTCAATAAACCCTTTTTTATTATATGCAAAATTGAGGGTTTTGTGGTTCAACGTCTTAGAGGTCTTGGTTCCAATGGGTGCTGGTGGATTTTGATGTTTTTCAACCCAATTAAGGACTATTTATTTATTTTAGGGGTTAAATTGGCATTTTGAGGGTACTTTGTTAAAGTGGGCTAATTGGTGACCTCAAACCATGGGCAGTTTGTTGGTTCACCATACTGTTTCAGAGAACCTACTGAAATATTTAGGTATGTTGTGTTAGGCCTTGAAGTGAGTCTCAAAAGGTGTCTAGGTTGTCATTGTACAACCTTCTCTAAAAGATATTGAGAAAAAGCAGATTTCAAAGGGTGCAAACAACTAGGTGTGTGGTTGTGTTAAACCGAGTCACTAGAGTTGAAAGGGCTAGTCTTTTTTTTGGGTCTGATCAATTTGAGTTGGATTTGGTCATCACCACCTTGCTTGAAATTGGGTGGTATCATATCAACCAGGATTAGATCTTTTTGATTGAAGAGTTGCAGATTTGAAGAAAAGTAATTGGAAGTTGAAGAGACAAAACTTGTAAAGATGCCTCCTAAGAATTTTGGTCCTGTAGAGAGTTGCTGAAGTTAAAAGAGAAACATGCCAAGATTTTAGAGTCTCATAATGTTGTGTTGGCAAGGCTTTTCCTCCTTGGAAATAAAGAAGATAAGTGATGAAGTTGAGAGTGAATCAAATGAAGAAGAAGATGAAGAGTATGAAGATGTAGATGAAGAATTAGATCCTAAAGATCAGAAGATGGAAAAGTTGCTTAAGGCAGCCAAAGGTGATTCACATAAGGTAAAGGTTGATTTTCCTATGTATGGTGGAAATTTGAATGAGGAAGAGTTACTTGATTGTATTGTAGCCATGGGAAACCACTTTGAAAGTGAAGATATCTCTGATGAGCAGAAGGTGAAGGTAGCAAAGACAAAACTCAATGGTCATGGAATTCTTTTGTGGGACTACGAGCAATCTAGAAGCAAAAATCAAGGTAAGTCAAGGATAGCTTCTTGGGACAAGATGGTAGCAAAACCTAAAGGTAAATTTCTTCCCAAAGAATATGAAGTTAAATTGTATAAGAGATTACAAGGTTTGAAGCAAAAGTATTTAGATGTTAAGACCTATACTGTTGAATTCTTTATGCTAAGTATAAGGTTAGGAAGAAATGAAGATGAAGTTGAAAAAGTGGCTAGGTATCTAGGTGGAATTAGACTAAATATACAGGATGAATTGGTCTTTTCCAACCAAAAGACTATTAAAGAGTGTTTCCAATTAGCTGTTAGGGTGGAGGAAAAGATGAAAAGGAAAGATAAGTCTATTAGAGGTAGGGGCAATAATACAAGAAGGAGAAGATATTTTCCTACATCAAAGCAACCATATGAGCAACAAGAAGAAGAAAATAAAGGTAAAGAGAAGGGTGCTAATGAAAGAGGAAGTTTTAGGGGCTTTAGAGGCACATTTAGTGGTGGTAGAAGTTAAAATATATTTTCAAGAAGATGCTACAATTGCAATGAATTTGGGCATCAATCATACAAGTGCCTTGAAAAGTTTGGGGCTTCATCAAGTGGAGATGAAAGGAGGACTGAAAGGAGGGCTCAAATAGCACAAGAAGAGTGTGAAAGTACCAATTCTTCAAGCCATCTTGGTGCTCCTAAAATAGGTGAATCATTGATGATGAGGAAGACTATACTTCAGGAGTCAAAGGAAAGGGAAGCATTGCAAAGAAAAACTCTCTTCAAAACCACATGTAAGTGCAGGAACAAGGTATACAAAGTTTTCATAGATTTAGGCTCTACTGAGAATATGGTATCAAGAGAAATGGTTATTAAACTAAATTTGCAAAATATTCCTCATGAATTGCCATATAAGGTGTCTTGGTTGAATGACGAGCAATCACTTTTGGTTAATGAACAAGTTGTTATAGACTTTCAAATTGGTGGTTATAAAGACAAGGTAGTTTGTGACATTTTTCCCATGGATTGCTACCACTTACTTCTTGGAAGGCCCTGGAAATTTGACAAGCATGCATTATATGATGGAAGAGAAAACACATACACCATAGAGAATGATGGGAATATAGTGACTTTGAATCCACTAGTGGAGGAGGAAAAAGGCAAGGGTAAAGAGGGTAAGGTGATCATGTTTGGTAAGAAGGACTTTGCAAAGGTTGAGAAGGAAGATGTGACAATAGGTGTGAAGGTTGAATAAGATTTGAAGGATGAATTGATAGTGAATTGGAATAAAAATATCATCATGGGAAAAATGTTGTGTCCATTGATTGGAAGCAAGGTTATAGGTCAGGCAGGATCTGCAGGTACACGGGCTTATAGGTAAGATAGTATAGTGGCACATGAGGCTAATAGGACAGAGGATTTGATGATAGTGATAAAAGGACAAGGAGGACAAGGAATTAAGGGCAGTTACAAGCATGAAGCTGAGGTAATGGGGAAGTCATTGCAAGGAACCTCTAACAATTGTTTGTTTGAAGGCATCAAGGGAGAAAAATCATTAGGTTTTGATCAAAGGACTGGTAGAAGACCATCATCAGGTATGTTTACAAAGTTGGAATCATATTCTTATGCAAACAAGGTTAGGGATGCAGGGCATGATACAAGATCTCATTTTATAAACCAATGGGGGATATTTGTAGACTAGAGAGTATGTGGAAGGCTAGGAGGAACTGAGACAAGATAGTACTCATGGGACATGAGTCATTTTTTGGGTGGGTTGTATGGTGCAGGAGCACGAGAGCCATCATTTGCAAATTTGAACATTTGAAGGTCATTAGGTTGGAGTCTAGGGTGTTTTGGAGTAATTTGAGTCTTTTTACATTAAATAAGGTCTATTGAGACCATTTCCATGTAAGTTGGGTCAATTTTGATTTTTTTGTGTCTAAGTGTCAAAAGTTACAAAAAAATGTAAAGTTGTCATAGCAACAAATTGTAAAAATGTAACTTTTCTAGAATGTGAAGGGTCATAGTAGATTAAAAGGTAGTTATGGACATTGGGTGGTTAAAATTTGAATTTAATTAGTATATAAATCCTCTAAAAGGCATGAGGATGGGTTTTTGAATACTATATTGAATATTTCATATCAAACACAACATTTTTATCTACAATTTTCTCCATAATTCAACATTTCTAGAAGTTGTTCAGTCCCGTACAGTCTCTAATTGCTTGTAATTTTATTTTTTTCTATAGAGGCATGTATTAAGTTCTATTTTCTTTAGGTTTGAGGTCCTCACATTGAATTTTGTGGGATATTTCCTTACTTTTCTGAGACAGCATGTAAACGGGTAGAGTAAGGGTTTGAGTGGGGTTACATAATTTACTAATTCAATCCACCTATTTTAATGCTTTGTAACTTAGTGGGATGACTTCACACATGGTATTCTAGGTTTTCACATGGTTTAGAGGGTAGAGAAAGCAAGTTGCTAGGTTTTGGGTGTAGAAACCCTTGTTTCCCCTAATACTGATTCTGAAAGTTTTTTTCTGATGATTTTGCTAAGTTTTGGTTTTTTTTGATGTTTTTGCAGGAATAATAAAGATGGCGATTTTGATAATTAATGATCATAAATTCAATACAAATAAATCTACTTTGATAATGATGAAATCAATAGCCAGAATGAACGCCAAACTTAATATAAGTATTCTCAAACAATTACAATGAAGTTCAGATAACATGCAAAGTAAAGGGCATCGATTATTTGAAAACCTGATGTTTGAAACAGCAATAAATGCCCTGGTAATCTGGTACGGATGTATGATATAATATCCTTCTCCTCCTGTCTGATGACTGCTGATGACTCTAGACAAGTAGGCGCCTCCAGTGATAAATGTGTGAAGCCCAGATAGAAGGCGTTTCTCATATGATGAAGAAACACACCTTTCTCAGCAAGTACGGCCTGACTGTAAAGTACGGCCTGCTGCTGCACAAAATTAAGATAGTACGGCTCACTTGTAATTAGTGTCTAAACTCTGGCACTGGCAAATGAGTCTTGATACCTTGGCGCCACCAAAGGTGAAAGAGGGAAACCAAATGTTAGGTATTTTCTCCAAAGATCACAACTCGCCTTTTTCATGACAGTACGGCCAAGTACAGTTTGCTAATGTGAATAAATTAAAAGTACGGCCTTTCAAGAAGATCTAAATGCAAAGCTTATGGCGCCTAAATTGCTTGATAACCCTTGGAGGAAAGTATCTCTCTGAACCCCTGAGTAATCTTTGAGATCTGTATTCCTGAGAGCTTGGAGATGGTACGGCCTGCTGTACAAAAAAGTACGGCTACAGCAGCAATCATTAAATTTGTACGGCCCTCTTCTAAACCTCCAAACAATGATAGAATAAACCTTCTGGAATGGATTGCCTTCTGAAAGAATAAACTCTCTGAAACCCTGATGAAGACCTCTGTGAAGTTCAATAAATTCTCTGAAGCTCTGTAACTTCTTCTGGATGAAGAAATCCCACGACTGGCAATAAATCAGATGTTATTTCACATCCTCTAAACTGCTTCGAAGGAGATGGCTCGTTCTCCGACGATTTCGAGATGAAACCCTAGAGTCTCAATGCTCTGGCGAAACTTGATCAATTCCTGTTTCTCAAAAATGTCATAATGGCTCTTTTCCCAAGGCAAAAACCCTTTATTGCACAAAAGTGCGATTTCCTTAATAATAGGGAATTTTAATATATTCACTTTTAAATCTTTAATTTTCTCCATAGTTCTCAGTGAAATATTTTATAATAATTTTAATTCACGAATTGGCCCCTTTTAATGTTGGGCGCACCCCTCAAAGCAGATGACTTAAGTTATAATTTTAAATTATAACTTTATATTATAAACATTAAATAATTAATATTTAATCAATATAATTAAATATTAATATCTTCCTCATAAATCATCCGATTACCGATCCGTCTGATGCTGACGAACTCAGAAGTGATTCCGGATGCTGCCAAAGCCATACTGCTAAAAATAGCAGTGGTCCCACTCTGCCTGCCAGGAACTGCTAAAAATAGCAATTCTGCAAAATGTCTCTGAATGAGCCCGAACGAAAGCCAATTGACCAAAACCGCCAAACAGACGCTAAGCCAAGCGCCGAAACGACCCTCTAACCACTCAGTCAGCCTACGAGGGTCTCATGATAGGCCAATCTCACGATCACTGATGCTTGCCAAAAATGGGGACATGACATTGGGTGATTCCATAGTGCAAAACAGAGTGTTTTTCAAGTGAAAATGGGGTGTTAAGGAAGGGTTTTGATAAAATGTTCAAGGAATTTCCTATGTAATGGTTCTTTGAGTATTTTTAGGGTATTTTTGAAGTTTTCAAGGCATTGGTTGGGTTAGACAGGCCTGGAACATGAGACTTTCAATAAAACCTTGTTGATTGTATACAAATTGAGGGTTTTGTGGTTCAACATCTTAGATGTCTTGCCTCCAATGGGTGTTGTTATATTTTGATGTTTTGTAACCCAATTAAGGACTATTTATTTATTTTATGGGTTAACTTAGCATTTTGAGGGTACTTCCTTTGTTAAAGTGGGCTAATTGGTGGCCTAAAACTAGGGGCAGTCTATTGGTTCACCATATTGCTTTAGAGAAACCTCATGAAATATTTAGGTATGTTGTGTTAGGCCCTGAAGTGAGTCTCAAAAGGTTTCTAGATTATCATTGTATGTCCTTCTCTAAAATATATTGAGAAACAACTAGGTGTGGGGTTGTGTTAAACTGAGTCAATAGAGTTGAAAAGGATAGTCTTTTGTTTGGGTTTGATCAATTTGAGTTGGTTTTGGTCATCACTACCTTGCTTCACATCATGAAAAATTAATCTATTTAGAATTCTCCCCCAACACTTAATGTCTTAGATATTAGGACCAGGGCCCATATGCCCTTCGGTATATGGTTCCCCCTACTTAGCCAGAACCTAATTTTTGATATGTCAGAGTGGCCATTTAAACATTCAATTTTCAATTTTCAAATGTTGGCTATCAAAATTTAATTCTTAGGAAATTAGAGAAATTTCTATAAACACCTATTATTTTCATAATTTTAAATATAGCAAGAAAAATATTTGCAAATTTATGATCAAGAGCACTATCAAGCACATGTCAAGAGGAACATTTTAGTGCCTTATTGCATTAATTAAAGATTCTAACATCCTGTCAAAGTGTGTGTGCTCTCATATTATCATTGTTTTGTGAAGGCTAACACTTTTGTAGGTCTCCAAAGAATTCGAGCAAATCAAGCACGCAAGTTCAAGACCTTAAGTTGATGTGCATGAATTAAATATTTCAAGGAAGCATTTGAAGGGTGGTGACTTGCATCACTTTGTTATTTCAACATTCCTTCCTGTTAATTATCCATTTATCAATGAAATTTTTCATTAAGGAAGTAAAAAGACTTACATGGTGTTTGACTAACGAAAGGCCTTAAAATGACCCAATTATTTTTCTCTATTTGAATGTGCAAGTCATAGGTTTGAATAAGTTTGAAGAAGGATTGGAGACAAGTTGTTCATTATTACATTTAAAGCCCTAAATCCTGTTAAGCCACAAAAACTCAGTTATAGAATTTTCCAACAACTATGCATAAAGAAATCAAAAGTTCATATCTATCATCAAAGGACCCCAAAAGTAGAGAAATACACTAGGCTATTAGAAACCCATACACCCCTAGGCATACCAATCCTCCTATTCAGTCCAGAACCAACATTTTAAGATAGGTACACAATATTTAGGAATTTCTAGATCTTCCTACAAACTATTATTTTAGACCGTTATTTATTTAGATATTGCATTTTATGTATTAGTTTATATAGTCTAATTAGGCCAAGAAATTTCTAAATCACTCTAGTACATCTCCAATCCCCTCAAAGAAGGATATCCAGGTCTGATTGGATCACCTTTGTGATTGATAGTTATTCTACTCACCTTGTTGATTTCCCTCTTTAATAAAATAGTGGAAGAGGGGCCCTTACAATCCTAGGTTCTTTGCATTGAGGACCTAGGATCACTTTTCCATTTTTTCATTTTGGTGAACTTGACATGTCAACATCATAAACTTTCTAAAATTGAAAGTCTTTCAAACCCTAGATCTAGATTTGGTCTTGCATTTATCATTTAGGGTTTCATATTTGCATAATAAAAAGGCATAAAAATTCAAAAATATTGCATTCATATTGCATCATAGCTTGTAATAGGGAGTTCTTCAATCATTTAGATCAATTTTCATCCAAAACTGCATTTATAATTGTCACTTTTTTTTACACATTTTCACAATTTTGCATCTCATTTACATTAAAAAATTATAGAAATACTTATTGTCAAAACTTGTTTGCAGATAGAAATAAAAACCTTAGACAACAACTTAAACATTCAATTTTTTAGTTTTCAGATCCCCTATTAAGGACGTGAACATCACTGGGTGCCTCTATCCTTGTACAGTTGAAACAAAAAACTTTTTTTATAATCGTTTGTCTTTGTATCCTTAGCTTGTATGTACTTTCATGTCTCTATTTTGGAATCCATAATTGCATGTTTTTAGGTATTTTGCATATAGTTCATAAAGGTGAAAGAAATTACATTGTTTGGTTTCAAATTTGCATCTAAAATCATCATTTTCATGTATTTTCATATTATAATTCATCAATTACTGCATCGCAGATCTAATTTTTTTTATTCAAAATTATTCAAAAATCCTCAACAATTATTGAATACTTACATTTTGCATGAAATTGGCATAAGATAAGTCAATTAGAGAAAAATTACTATTAGAACTATTTACAAATAGAATCAAAATCCTTAAGTACTGTAATACGTCATCAGATTTTGAATTTCTAAAACACCTAATCAGGACTTAGACACCCTTGGGTGCCTCTATCCTACTATTCTTGACCAAAGAATTTTTTTTCTAGATCTCTGTTGTTGTGTTGCCTAATTTATTTTGTTATCCAATTTCTATTTCTAAGTTTTTGATGTTCTTGTGAGCACCACAAATCTACAAACTTTCTAAACTTCAACACTCATTAGCATGGGTTAGTTCAAACTATGCAAACCTACTAATGCTCCTATGAAATGATACATCATGCCTCATAAACAAAATAACAAAACAAACTAATTGAAAGAATAAAGAAGCACAATGTATACCTATTCCATAGTGGATTGGTGTCACTTTGATATGAAAAGTGGCCCTTTCCCAACCCTTGACAAGCTCAATGATCAAAATTCCTTGAAGATGCTATGCTATGAAGTGGAAAAAATTAGCTCTCAATGTGAAGAGAGTAACTTTGCTCTAAGTTGTGGATGATAAAAATGAAGGATAACCTCTCTATTTATAGAAGAATTTGATGAGAGAAGTTGAAAAATGGATGAATGTGGGATAAAAATCCAACCAATAGGAAGAAGCCACTTGTCACCATGTGAATGGGCCAAGGATGTGCATATTTTAATGAATGTACCCATAAATGCAATTAGTTGAAATTTTAAATTAGTGAAATGACAAGGCAGAGGGAGAGTCAAATGGAGTTATGGCCACTTGGCTTAAGGAAAAAGGACTTGTAAGATGAAATAAATTTATTGTTGGAAGGGATCATTCCATTTGGAAGGATTTTCAAATTTGGAAGAATATTCCCTCAAAGATGCCAAGTTGAGAGAAAATGAAGATTTAATAAATTAATTAAATTGATTTATTTGTGCAAGTGGGAAAAGCTAGAGGATGTGACATAGATTATGATTGTATTTAATCATTATTTGATTAAATAAGAGGAGGTTAGGTGATTTGGCCCATTTGATTTAGATTTATGGATTAAAATAAATCAAAAGGAGATGAAAAATGATTTAGACTTAGTTAAACAAATATTTTTATTTATTTAGCTAAAGGGGATTATGTTAGTGTTAAAGATGAATTTATTTAATTTAAATGGAGGAATTTAGAGATTAATAAAAAAACTTTATTTATTTAAATGAATGGATGAATATGACTTAATTAAATGCATGATACCAATTTTGCATGTCTACAGTTCTTTTTTAGCAATGGGGTGTTTTCGAGTATATTTAGTGTTGTGAAACTTGTAAGAGTCTCAAATTCTTATGTATTGTTTCTAATACTTCAATGAAACATAGTTCTAGACTTGTGGCATCCCGCACTATTGTCACATGCACTATGGATCACGAGTATTCCAACTCTTTCTTGGAAAGTGTTGTCAATACTCAACCCATTTTGAACTCTATCCCTAATGCTACCATACCAATGAAAACCTTACAAAAACCTATCTTTATAGATGTTAAGACTATGGTTTCCCATGTTTTCAAAGATAAACTACAAAAATGGGCAAAGCTTGAGAAAGAGTTCTAGACTTTTTTAGTACTAAACACTTCATTGATATAGTAATCCCTATAATTGATAACATGGGGAAACTAATTAATGATGATCATGGATTAGATTTTTTTTAGTGTAGGAATATGTATCCCTTTACATTTTCAAACTTATTGGGGCCTTCCCTACTAAAATTGAGCTTCTTTAATGATTAGTGATTTTGGATTGTATGCTGCATATTTAATGATTTGGAACTCATATGCCACCTTGGGCATATGGGTCCCACGTAAGTTTTGGGGCCTAGATTTGAATTTGGCATTAAACTAAATGTTTCTTGAAAAATGTGTCCCAAGCTTAGCCTAATGGGAGTCATACGCCCTAACTAGCATATAAGTCCTACTTGGCTTAGACCTAATTTGAATTCAAATTCTTGGTAGGATTTTATTCTCCTACATCTGATATTAGCTTGCGGTGTTGTAATTTCAAGAAATTTGGCATAAACAAGTATAAATACAAGGTTATTTCACATATTTTCTCCTACCAAGTTTACAAGTCATTTAGAACTTTTTGAGATCAAGTATTCTAGCATTCAAGAGCATTTAAGAGTGATTATCAAGTATTTTGGAGCACTATTCAAGTATTAAGCATCATGTCAAAGTCATCATGCATCGTGTTTGTTTTTGAGCTAACATTTGTGATGTAGGGTTTTATGATTCAAGAAAGCATTCAAGTCAAAATCCACATTCATTCTAGCCATTACATACAATATTGCATCCTTTTGTTCAAGGGTTTTGTGAGTTACAACATTGCATATTTGTTCCTTCATAATTCCTCCATTCTATTTGATTTCATTTCAAGGTTTCATATTCAAAAGGGGGTTTGACCAAGGCATACTCCTATCCACTAACAAAAAAATAGTTCTCCCTAACTTTGATGTGTGATTTGTAGATCTAGGTTGAAGACCCATTGAAGAGAAAGATTGGAGAAATTTTTTCAAGGTTGCAAAGTTGTCAATGTTGTCACTTTATTTGCAAGATCACAAAAAGTCACCTACAGGTTGCAATTCAGTGCTTCAGAACCATAGATTTGATAGGAGAGAGGCTACAGGAGAACATTAGAGGATATTAGAGTTTTAGATAAACGCTTATACTAGGACTAAATTTCCACTTGTGGTGTATGAGTCCCAATATACCTATTTTTAGGCATTTTTTTGTAGATCCTAGTTTAGCAATTCCAAATTGTAGTTTCTATCAAAAACCCTAATCTAGGACTAAATCACCCCTACTGGAATATGCATCCCAGTGTGCTTCAAAATTTATTATTTCTCAGATTTTAGACCCTCATTCAAGCCTCTTCAACTTCCATGCGCACCTCTCTTCTTTCGTAGTCTATTATTCTAATTTTCAGTTTCATAATCTAGGTCGTATAGTTAGGTTTTTCATATCAGTTACATTCCTAGTCTTTCCAAGCCCTAGCTTGGTGGTGGACCCTCTTTCATCCTTTAATCACACCCTATGACACCTTATTGCAGATCTATTTCCCTTATTTTGTCCTTGGATTGATATCTCTAAGGTTTCCTTGAGTGAAACTTGTAAGAAATATGTGGAAAGGTCCCAAACCCCTAGCTCCATCTCTCAAAAGGTGGAACCCTATTTTCTAGGTTTCAGGTTTTGCATACCCTAGACCATATAGTTGATAATAATATACCTATAATGACTAGTTGTACTTAGGCTTTGGGATATACTCAAATTCAAGGAGGAAGTGAAGTATCCCTCCCTACAACTATATAACCTCTAGATCCCTACATACACAAATCCAACAATTGCTTCCACAATGCAACAAAGCATTTGTACAACTCGAACAATAGGCCTTTGCATTGGAAATCCTTATCACTATGGATCTCTCCATGTCACAACCCAAGTTTAATACCCTCTCATAAATTTGAAACAAAGTAGCCCACCAAGTACATACACACTTCCACCATATTCACCACGTTCCCAAAACATATGAACCAATAATTTTTTCATCAACCAACTTTTGCAAAATGTCACCTCACTTCAACAACAATTCTCAACCTTGAACCAAAACCAAAATGGACAACTATCATAATATGTCAAAAGGAGCCCATTGTCGCTTGAAATATTGAAAGAACAAATGCCACAAAACATAGAGATACTCCACTTTGAAAAGTACAATGGTAAAGGAGACCCTAACAATCATATATCAGCATATACAACCTTGTGTAGTGACTTAATTTTTGAGGATAAACTCTTGGCTAAAATATTTCCTATGTCACTGAAGGAGATGTCTTTGGAATAGTTTTTCTCATTACCAAATAATTCAATTTACTCATTTAATGAGCTTTTTGATGCATTCCTCAATCATTTCCAAGTAAACATTGGTCTTAAGTTTAATATAAATAATTTAATGCAATACAAACAAAATAAAAATGAAAAGGTAATAAATTTGATAAGCCGATATCAGTTGCTTTATTTACAAATCAATCTTACTCTTCTTGATGTGGATGTCCAATGAGTGTTCATTGAAAATTTACAATAAGACATAAGGGACAAAATTTTACTAATGAAATTTCCATCCTTCATACATTTATGTATGAATCTTCATGACTATTAGAATTTAGTTACTTAGAATGAAGAGATATCTTCATCGGATTGTACTGAGTAGTTTAAAGACATACCTCTTGAAACAATTACCAACCATTCAAGAAGCAAAGGAAGAACTTTATCAAAATAAATCCATTTGAAACAATGAACCATATTGAACCTCAAGTTAATTCTATAAGTTCAACTCCATATCAATTTAGATCGAGAGATAGACAATTGACCCAGTTACCTCATAATCTCCATTTGATCATCTTTCATGTTTTGAGTAAGAATTTAATCTGATTACCTCCTATTAGAACTGTGGACACAACAAAATCTTTACCTCCAAATTATAATCCATATGTTTTTTGTCAATATCATCGCACAAGTGGACATGATATGGAATGATGCATGAGACTTAAACATCAAGTTCAAGACCTCATTGATTCTAACCACATCAAGTTGGGTGGTGTTAATGATCAAGGGAGTATGTTTGTTGCCCCGCCTAACCATAACTTGCATATTTTAACCAATCTAATGCCAAACCATTCATCCAATTTTGGGAAAGCTTGTGTTGTTAGGAGTGAAGGGGATAAACCCCCCAATGGGTGGTATGGGGTCATGTGCCTGAATGGGGGTTCAGGGGTAGCACCCCCGAAAGCCACATTTTATGTATATTTTATTATTGCAAATCTAGATCATTCATTATTACATCTCGTATTTGATGGTAGATATTTTATTGGCTTGTCTTTCCCTAGAAGATAACCCTATTTTATGATGGCATCGTATTGTGACTATACATTATGATGTATTTTGGGAGTCTGATAGTGGTTGTGTTGTCCTCAGATCTCTAGTTGGTGATACTCTTGAGACAAGCTTTCTCTACAAGTATATTGTAATCTTTGTCATTTTTCAATAATATATTGGACAAATTTTGGAGTGTAGTGTTTTTCTGTTGAAAGGGATTTCTCCATGTAAATCACTATGTTGTTGTATTGCATGATATTGTTGTGGTATTGTATGATATTTATGTTTATTTTCGTTTAATTTTTATAATTGTTGTAAAGATCTAAAAAAATTGCATTACACTCCTCTCAAAGTTAGTGTAGGAATTTTTTCCACTACCTTAACTTCCTTTCAATATTTTCTAATCAAAGTTTTGTATTCACTAGAATCATAACGAGTATACAAGTTAATTATTTGCAGTTGATTCCAACAGTCATTGATTAGGAATAGAATGACTTCCTTCAGAGCCATTCTAAAAGGAAAATAAATTAGATCAATAGTTTTCAACAATTTCCAAATTAAATTCTTCTATTCGTGATTGTTTTGTGCGTACTACATTTTCCTCTACTTCTTACTAGCTCAAAGCTGCAAATGTTTCTAGATCCAAAAGAACATATGAGAATATTACAAAGATATATTATATTCATAATTCTCATTTCTTTTGTAACAAGTTTGATTTTAAATTGTAGACATAATTTTTATGTAGTTCATAAAATATATTTTATTATATTTGAATTTAACTTTATAAATTTTGCATGGACATTCATTCTCCATTATAAAAAATAATATAGAAAATATAAATTAAATTACAAAACTTAATCTAAAATATCTATATATATATATATATATATATATATATATATATATATATATATATATATATATATATATATATATATATATATAAATATAAATATAAATAAATAAATATATATATATATATATATATATTTATTATTATTATTATTATAATATTTATAACTTGATATTATGAAGTATGAATAATATATTTACTATACAGAAGACTGCTTTTAATCATTGTTTTGGGGTGACCATGTGACCCAAGAAAAAGTACTTCAGACTTCCAAATATTTTTTTTTTTACCAAATAGACGATGTTTTTGAATTAGGAAAATCTATGATATATTTCTATACAAATTGCATCTTTGTTTCATGCAAAATTTCTGCTGCAATTTTAATAACCAGTTCAATATTTTAAATATATGGCGTGTCTTCCCGTCATACAAGTGTCTGATTTTGTATTATTTGATTAAGCATTGATAAAAATTATATATATATATATACAACAATAATTAATATTCATTGATTTTTAATTATTTTTTATTTTTTCGTTATGATGAACCATGAAGAATGATCTGAAAAATGTGTACATAATTGCAATCTAAAAATATGAATGCTATTATTATGAACTGTGAAAATAAAATATTGTTAATTAAGCCCCCTGTTTATTATGGTTTCAGGGTCACATCTTCAAATATGATGCAACATTAGCATATTTTTTGTTAGGTGTCCAAAAAGATCCAAAAAAAAAAGCTAGACCTATGATTGTGCAATAAATCATGTTTTATTAGTGCATTGGCATTGCATGATTTGCTGCTTTTTAGATCCAAAGAATACGTTTCATTCAATTATGGATAGTCATCATCAACACTACGGACTTTGGACATTAAATCAACAAATGATATAACAACTATTGAAACTTATTCACTACATAGATACTAGATGCTGCTCCCCTAGGTGGTCAAATAAATAAAAGCGATTAGTAAGGAAGAATATTGAGTGGAACCAAATGCAGCGTCACATGATTTGAAACTCAGTCGCGGGCATCTGCATCAGTGACGTCACCACACACACATTTTCTAAGATTTATTTTCTCAGTCTGAAAAGAACAGTTACAGCCGTCCAGCAATGAGGCAACGCTATACTTCTCGTTGGTTTTACCCAAATAGAAATTTTACCATTTTTAAAAGCCGAGAAAATATGTAGGAGGAAATTGTATTTCTTATTTGTTTGATTTGTTTTAATTGGTGTCTTATAGTTTAAATTTAATATTTATTTTGTATTGTTAATATTTATAATTATTTATTTTAAAGAATTTTTATATTTAAAATGAATTGTGATTGTTACTATGTTTTAGGAATTTAATTGTAATGATTTCTTTCTACTTTTTAAATTTCAAATTTAATAATTCTAAAATTATACTATTGATTTTTAATTTGCATGTCTACTAAACTTTTGAATTGAATATATAAAATTTTGTATTTGAAGGCAAGCCTCAAATTATTAATATCTTGAAAGAAACATTTTAAAGATAGAAGAACTATTATTCCTTTTATCATTGCTACATAAACAAATATGGAAAATGAAATCTTGTCATAACTATCTTGTATCTTTTTCTTTTGTGTTATCAATATTGTAAGAAACACTATGGAATTTGAATACGGCATGATGTGGTTTAAGACTTCAACTCTTGTACAATAGACTCCTAAAGCATTCATCAACATAATATTATGTGTATTGTTCATGCACATTTGATTGTATGTATTAATCAATTGAAATTCAGTATATAATATATTTTTGAATATTAATTAATTAATAAATATGATCAAATGTGCATCCGAAGTGCAAAATAGAAGTTGGCAATATTATGTATTAAGAGAAGGAAAATCAATTTCTTAATGTCACTTATACAAAAATAAAGATTAAATTAAAAGAATACAAATGTAACAAATAATTAAATTGAAAAATATGATTTTATCTAAAATCACAAGATACCAAAACTTAATTTTATGATCACTATTTGTGCACCTTCAAACATATAGGAGCATAACAATTTGACAATTAATTAAATTGAAAATATAATTTTATTTAAAATCACAAAATTTTGAAACACCAATCAAACACGTCAATCAATCACATCTACTTTTGACTCGTCAACACCAATCAATCACATCTACTTTTCACTTGTTAATTTATCATAACAATTTATGTACCTTCAAACTTATACTACTAGCATAACAATTTGACAAATAATCGAATTTATTCCAAAACTTATACTATCATAACAATTTGTTAATACCAATCAAACAAATCGACCAATTCAGTGAACTAACCAATTAAAATCATATTACATACTCAACCATTTGTATTTAGCTCATCTCCTACTTTCCTAGATTCATAAATTACAATTTTAGGTAATCACTTATTTCTTATGTCTGGGATTGTTTATCCTTGTGCAGCGTGCAGAATTCAACGAAGAAAATGTGGAGAAAATTGCGTGCTTGCTCCTTATTTCCCACCAAATGACTTCACAAGTTTTTAATTGTACACAAATTATTTGGAACAAGCAAGATTGTCAAAACCTTCCAGGTAAAGAACAAATACTTTTTTCAGATTTTGTCAAAACACCGATTCCTTTTCTCAATTGTAACAAATAAAGAACTAATTACTGTAACAAAACGAGCACCGAGTTAATCCAGTTATAAATATATGACGGAAACCCTAGAAAAATAAGGGTGAATCTTAGGAAACTTGATAGAATCCGTTGGCCTTTGTTTATGTTGTTTTGTTATTGCAGAATATTCCGGCTGAGAAGAGAGCAGATGCAGTATCCAGTATGGTATATGAAGCAAGTGCGAGAATGCATGATCCAATCAACGGCTGCGCTGGTGTAGTTCATCGACTGCAGATGGAAGTATTACACCTGCAATCACAACTTGCAATCACACAAGCAGAGCTCCTCAATGCACGGGCTAATCTTGTGTCTCTTGCGACTGGATTTTATAATGGTGGTGAAGCAGGAACTACGTTTGGTTTCACCCACGATGTAGTACAACATAAGGATGACGTAAATGTTTGGTTGCAAGACGATGAGGATCTGTTTGGATGGTAAGACGTGATCTCCTGTTTTCAACACCATATTTATCTGTAATACTAGCAAATGTTGAAATTGTGTGCTATGTCATAAACTAATGCCTTGATTTGTACCAATCCCATGTTTTATGAAAAAAATCTGTTGAGAACAGATTAGTAACAAGTGCTCTTACAAAATATTGGTACGATCTTTTTGGTTTTTTCTCGGAATTTTTAGAATATTAAAGAATTTAATATAATTAAAGAAAAAATAATTACATTCTTGTCTCTTTAGTTTTAAATTAAGAGAAGATAGGATAAGAATTGTTTTTTCTTGTAATATTTTGAAACTTAGATTTTTAAATAAATAATAATAAGTTTTTAATAAATAAATATATTTTTCAAATAATAATATTAATTATCTCCAAGGCTAACTACAAATTAAAATATATTAAGATGCCGACATATATTAAAATTAAAATATATTAAAATGTTCATATATTAAATTAATAATGAAAAAAACACATAAATAATGCCAACCTAAAAAAGGGAGAGTGGAAAAAATAATTTTGAATTGAGAAAAAACTAATAAGAAGGTGCAGCAATAATTTTAGGAAGAAATTAAGTGATAATCAACAAAAAAAAATATACAAATTTGTACATTTTAATAATTTTAAAATAATTCTTGGGCGGGGCCCTAGCTCAGTTGGCTAAGTAATTCCGTTGCGGCTCTGCTGGTCACGAGTTCTAGTCTCCCCCGTCCCGTGGTACCGGAGGGCGCGCCAGATCGGAAAAGTTTACTTATAGGCTCATTGCAGTTTATAGGGGGCCGTGCTACCCCCTGCAGTCTAAAAAAAATAAAATTTTAAAATAATTCTTACCAAAAGAAAAAATTATTAAAAAAGAATAAATCTAAAAACTAATTAATAAATAAAATTTTACTTTCTATGATTTGCATATGTTCTAAAAAATTCAATACTATGAAATTAATACGTTTTAAAAATTATTTTTAATGATAAAAAAGTAAATTCTAATATGCACTTCATAAATAAAATTTTACTTCGATTTTAGTTTTTGATACTACATGGGTGTCCCCACGACCCAACCAACAACCTAGAAATATTTATCTAACCTCAAGGAGGTTAAGGAAGTTAGGGGAAAAGTTCATTCCTATACCCTAGGTTAGTAGAGTAGGAAATAGAGCACAATATAACTGACCCTTGTGGCTAACTCTGCTACAAGTGGTGGTGGCTCATACTTATCAGTTAATTTATATTCATCATATATATTTTTTTATGAAGTTAGTGTATAATAAAATTGCATAGACACCTCGACGTCTTTTAATAAATGTATTTTTAAAATAAAGAAAATTTTATATGAGCCCAAGCAAGCACTTCAAGCTTAGTACAACTATATTGATTCTTATATTTATTTTTAAATAGTATTTCCATATGCTCAAGTGAGCCTACTCTCTATATCAAATTAAATAAGGAGAAATATTGATATTTCTTTTATATGTTGATGGTTTGCTTTATATTAGAAATAATGATAATGCAATTATTTAATTTAGAATAGTTCAACGATAATGAGAGTTTGTCCACTATCCACAACAAAGACACACTTTTATGGATTCAATCTCATGTTGTACTTTTGCATTGTTTCAAAGATCTTTCGAAGGATTTTAACATTGTCTTGATGAGTTATAAATTTGGCTAGAGTATCATCAACATTATTTTCCAATATTTTGTATATGTAATCATGAAATATCAATCTCATAGCTCTTTGATATGTTTCACCTTCATTCTTTAATCCAAAAGGCATTACAACCCAACAAAATGTTCCCCAAGGTGTAGTAAATGTTGTCTTTTATTGATCTTGAGGGTTGATAAAGATTTGATTATATCCTTAAAAACCATCCATGAATGACAACAAAGCATGGCATGCAGTCGAATCCACTATCATGTCAATATTAGGAAGGGGAAAATCATCTTTTAAAGATGCTTTATTAATATCATGAAAGTCCATACACATCCTAATATGATTATTATGTTTTACCACCACTACAATGTTAGAGATCCATGGGGAATAATCAATAGGACAAATAAAGAAAACTTCTAGGAGTTTTTCAATTTTAGCTTTAACCAATAAAGTTATCTTAGGATTCATCTTACCTATTTTTTTCTTACCAGTTTAGCATCTTGTACAAGGACAATATTGTGCGTAACTATCTTAGCATCAATAAGCAACATATCTGAATAAGTCCAAGCAAAAAATTCATGAAATTAATGTAAAAATTTTGCATGGTCTTCTGATTGATCCTCATCAAGGCACTTTCCTATTTGAATCACTCTCTCCTCGTTAGATGTATCCATCAATATGTTAATTGTAACTCCCATAGGTAGTGCACTTTGACTTGGAATTTCAAGAATATGTTCTTCTTTATGTTGTTCAACATCACTTTCTTTCTTCTTTTCATCAAAATATTATGAACTAATTAAAACACAAGTGAATCCTTGTTTGTGAAGGGTAGTTGGTGACTTATCATAAACTCCTAACATTTCCACTAAGGCTTCATCATGTTCAAAATATTATAATGATCCATCACTTGTTATATCAATTAATTTAGGATGCTTTAGAGTGAGAGTTATCTTAGAAAAACCATACAAAATGGTGTTGACATTAAGTGAAGGCCTTTATGTTGCTTTAGTTATCATAAAAGGGTAATATCCAAGATGATTTTTTGTTTCTTGTATGATAGGATTTGTAGGGACACAGATTCCTTGTTCATTCACACCACATCATTTTCCACTATAACTAAGTTGTTTCAAGAGCTCATAACCTCTTCCATTAATATTTTCCATTTCTTTTGGATTTGGTGGTTATTCATAGTCAACTTCATCAAAACTTCTTGTGTAACTTGTGTCCTCTTCTAAAGCGGTTGAAATAGATGCTTTCGAAGGTTCCTCCAAATGTTTTGTTGACATTAACATTGTTTCTTTTCCATTTTTAGGTTGTTTTTTATGATTTTATATTCTATCATGAATGTAGGTGTAAAATCCAAAGAACCCCAATCATCTTCTAGTAACTTTGTGACTTCTTCAATATTCTTCCTTTTCTCTTCCTCTTGCATGGGCTCTACTTTTAAAGTTGGTCTCAATATTTTTAAAGGACTTTCCTTATCTTTTTAAGTGTGCAAACAAATTTCCAGATGAGGGTCAACTTTAATTGTATAAACCTTATTGTTATAGACACACTTCATTAAACGATGAAGAGTTGAAGGTACCCCATTCATCTCATGGATCCATGGTCTACCCAAAAGAACATTATATGAGAGATCTTGAGGCATCACATAGATAGGAGTTTCTATTGCGACCTTTCCAATTCTAATAGGAAATGTTATCACACCAAGTCATTGTTTCACCATATTGTCAAATCTATGAATAGCTAAAGAATTAGGTTCAATTATTGCATTGTCCACTCCAATATTATCTAAAAGGTTCACACTACACACTTTAAGATTTGAACCATTATCAATGAGAGACCTTTTTATTCCACATTTGATAGTGACAACCATTACCATGAAGGCTTCATTTCATTTTTGTACTTCTATTGGAGGTAATTCATCTTAATTAAAGATAATGTCAATATTAGCCAAATTTATGCCTTGAATTAGGGCTTCTACATCATTTGGCTGTGCACTAGGAGGGATAAATACTTTTTACAAAGCATTTTGAAGTATGCTATGGTAATTAGGTAAAGCTTGAATAAGGTCCCAAAGAGAAATCTTAGCAGGAGTGTTTTTAAGTTGTTCCACAAGATCATACTCCTTTCCAATATGCAAAGGCAAACAAGGAGCACTAGGTAAAATTGGTTGACACAACGGTAATGGATTTTGGTATTGTTTGTGTTTTCCTATTATTCCTTATGTTGTATGTATGAACAATGGTGTTGTAACTTAGTTGCTATGAAACATTACTACTAGTAAGTTTCCTTGCATAACTAAAAATGGTTTCTTGAGGCAATGGTTTGTTCTTAAGTGGTCAAGTATGATAAGCATAGGTTTAGTTTGAACTTGTCTTTGTTGATGTGAGGGTGGGTAAATGGCAAGTTTAGGTGTGATTGCATTAACTTCTCTTTGTTTTGGTTTGTCATAACAAGCCTTAGTGGATGATCCTTGTGAGATGAAGTCCTCAAGGGCTTCATCTAACATATCAAAATCACCACTACTAAAGGGATTGAGGGATATTCTAATTTCTAGAAAGGGATATGACATTGTCAAATAGCTATACTTTCTCTAAGGTTGACCATTTAATGTGTAGTTGCTTGTTTCGTGCTTTGAGATTTTGGTTTCCAATGTTTGAAAAATGAAAAATAATCTATCTAATGCAATGCAATGATGAAATAAACCACAAATCTACAATAATCTAATATTGAAACATAAAATGACTATTTCAATTTTTCCCAAATTTGCACTAAAAGATTTTTTTTTCAACATTTAAATTTGAATACTCCAAATTTTCAGAATGCACATGTAACAACATAAATAGAATGTAGAACTATTCTAAAATGCACTCAAAATTTTCACAAGTGACTTATATAGGGATAGATTCACCCTAGGGTGAATGTGTCTCAGCACAGGGGTTTCAAAAATTTAAATCTGAGTGTAAGGCCTACAGTTAGGGTTTCCTATTTTTGGTGGAAATTTGTGATTTAAGTGATAGAATTCTCTAGTTTTTGATGTGTAAACACAAGTCAATGGAATGAAAAATGATGAAAAATATGACACTTTTTGAAATGCAATTTTGACTTAATTTGTGAATATGAATGACTGAACATACACTAATATGCAAGTCCTATGCAACATACTGTAACATGTATGTAAATTTTTGAATTTTTCAAATTTTAAAGGATGCAAAATACAAACCTATATTGGTGAAAGTGTAGAGGGAAAGTGTTGTAGAATTTCACGTGTTAAGTTGGCCAATACCTCCTAGTTACTAACTATTGAATTAGTAAAATTCATAGGTAATTTGTGAAATTGTCTTGGTTTATTAAAAACACCAACAAAGATAACCCTATTTTATGAAGGCATTGTATTATGGCTATGCAATGTGATGTATTCTAAGAGTTTGATATTTTTTTTCTTTAGATCTCTAGTTGGTGATATTCTTGAGAGAAGCTTACTCTACAAGTATATTGTAATCTTTGTCATTTTTGAATAATATACTGGGTAGATTTTGGAGTGTAAAATTTTTCTCCTGAAAGGGTTTTCTCCATGTAAATCATTATGTTGTGGTATTGCATGATATTTATGTTTATTTTAATAATTGTTATAAAGATCTTTAAAAAATTGCATTATCCTCCTCTCAAAGATAGTGTATGATTTTTTTTTGCTAACTTAACTTCCTTACAATATTTTCTAATCAAAGGTTTTTATTCCACTAGAATCATAGCGAGTATACATGTTATTTTTTTTCAATTGATTCCAAGAGTCATTGATTAGGAATATAGTGACTTCCTTCATTAGCCTTTCTAAAAACAAAATATACTAGATCAATATTATTCAACAATTTCTAAATTAAATTCTTCTATTAGTGATTATTTTGTGCATGATACATCTTCCTCTACTTCTTACTAGGTCAAAGTTGCAAATGTTGGAAAATCTAAAAAGAACTCAAGTTCAAACTTGTTGATGGTCAAAAGTAGCACAACAATGTTGAAACATAATATTTCTACTCTATTTCTCCTAAAAAAGACAAATGATCTTTAAAACCACCTATCTTCCAAGTTCTTTGTAGTTGGTTCTCAACTATGTTGTTATCATTCAATAGTCCATCCAACCATAATATTCAAGGGGATCGCTAGTAAATGAGTACAAACTGGATGGTATAAATCAATTTAACATTTGGGGGTTTAAATTAACAACCAAAGATGGACCGAGGCTTGGGACAGTAAGCATGAATACAAATTTCTTTCAATTCAGACATGTAATCATTATAATGAGCACTTTTCCTAATCAACTAAAACCACAGAACAACAAAATTTATCAAATAATCCATACCATTACATCCATTCACAGTCCAGATTTAGAGCATACAAGCATTCATCATCACTTTTTTTAAAACCTTTTTTAATAATGAAATACCACAAGCTCATTACCAAAATTAATGGATCAATAAATATTAAGGAATATCATCCATAGAAAATGCAATAAAATGGTTCCAAATTCAGGGTCTTCTATTGATTTCCATCAAATAAGAAACATTTATGCAAAATAAGATGCACAGTCATATGAATGCCCATTGTTTATCAACATAATCATGCAGTCTCATGCAGTCTCTAATTTCTTGGAATTTCATTGTTTTCTATAGAGGCATGTATTAACTTCTATTTTCTTTAGGTTTGTGGTCTTGATGTTGAATTTTGTGGGAGATTTCCTTACTTTTCTGAGATAGCCTATAAAGGGGCAGAGTAAGGGTTTGATTGGGGTTACATAATTTTCTAATTCATTCCACCTATTGTCATGGTATGTAACTCAATGGAATGACTTCTCACATGGTATTCTAGGTGTCCACATGGTTTCGAGGGTAGAGAAAGCAAGTTGCTAGGTTTTTGATGATTCCCTAGCGTACAACAAAGTGTTTTTCAAGTCAAAATGGGGTGTTAAGGTAGGGTTTTGATAAAATATTCAAGTAATTGCCTATGTAATGGGTGTTTGATATGTGAAGGGTATTTTTGAAGTGTTGGAGGCATTGGTTGGGCTAGACAAGCCCGTGACGTAAGAATTTCAATAAACCCTTGTTGATTGTATACAAATTGAGGGTTTTATGGTTCAACATCTTAGAGGTCTTGGATCTAATGGGTGTTTTAATATTTTGATGTTTTGCAACCAAATTAAGGAATATTTATTGATTTTAGGGGTTAAATTATCATTTTGAAGGTACTTCCTTTGTTAAAGTGGGCTAATTGGTGGTCTAAAACAAAGGGCAGTCTATTGGTTCACCATACCGTTTTAAAGAAACCTCATGAAATCTTTGGTATGTTGTGTTAGGCCCTAAAGTGAGTCTCAGAAGGTGTCTAGGTTGTCATTGTGTGGCCTTCTCTAAAAGATATTGAGCAAAAGCAGATTTGAGAGGTTGGAAACAACTAGGTGTGTGCTTCTGTTAAACTCAGTCAATAGAGTCGAAAGGGCTAGTCTTTTTTTTGGGTCTAATAAATTTGAGTTTGTTTTGGTGATAACCACCTTGCTTGACATCATAAATAAATGCATCCAATTAGAATTTTCCCCCAACACTTAATTTCTTAGAAGTTAGGACTAGGGCCGATATGCCCTTGGGTATATGGTTCCTCCTACTTAGCTAGGACCTAATTTTTGATATGTCAGAGTGGCCATTTTAACATTCAAATTTCAAATTTTAAATGTCAAATTTTGGCTATCCAGATTTAATTCTTAGGAAATTAGAGAAGTTTGTATAAACACCTAGTCCTTTTATCATTTTAAATATAATAAGAAAACTATTTGCAAACTTATGATCAAGAGCACTATCAAGTGCATGTCAAGAGGAGAATTTTAGTTTCTTATTGCATTAATTCAAGATCCTAACATCACTTCAATGTATTTGTGCTCTCATATTATCATCTTTTTGTGAACACTAACACTTTTGTAGGTCTCCAAAGAATTCAAGAAAATCAAGCAAGCAAGATCAAGACCTTAAGGTGATGTGCATGACTTAAATACTTCAAGGAATCCTTTAAAGGGTGGTGACTTGCATCACTTTGTGATTTTTTCATTCCTTCCTTTTATTTATCCATTTATCGTTGACATTTTTCATTAAGGAAGTGAAAATACTTACACGGTGTTTGACTGAGGCAAGCCCTTAAAATGACCCAAATTTTTTTCTCTATTTGAATGTGCAAGCCATAGGTTTGAAGAAGTTTCAAGAAGGATTGGAGACACCCTTGGGCACCTCTATCCTACTATTCTTGACCAAACAATTTTTTTTCTAGATCTCTGTTGTTGTGTTGCCTATTTTCTTTTGTTATCTAATTTATATTTTTAAGTGTTTGATGTTATTTTTTAGAAATTTGGTATTCTTGGGTATACTTAGTCTTGTGAAACTTGTAAGAGTCTCAAATTCTTGTGTCTTGTTTCTAATACTTCAATGAAACATAGTTCTAGACTTGTGGCATCCCGCACTATTGCCACATCCGCTATGGATCATGAGTCTTCCAACTCTTTCCTGAAAAAGTGTTGTCAATAATCAACCCATTTTAGACTCTATCCTTGATGCTACCATACCAATGAAAACCTTAAAAAGGCCTATCTTTATAGATGTTAAGACTATGGTTTCCCATTTTTTCAAAGATAAACTACAAAAATGGGAAAAGCGTGAGAAATACTTCTAGACTTTTTTAGTACTAAACACTTCATTGATATAGTAGTCCCTATAATTTATAATATGGGGAAACTAATTAATGATGATCATGGATTAGAGGTTTTTTAGTGTAGGAATATGTATCCCTTTAAATTTTCACACTTTTTGGGGCCTTCTCTACTAAAATTTGGCTTCTTTATGCCTTATTTGGTCATATTTTGCGTCCACAAGCCTTAATTAATGTATCTTTTCGAGGATAATCCTAACATATATCAATTGACCAATCATAGATTAATGATTTTGGATTGTATGCCCTATATTTAGTGATTTGAGACTCATATGCAACCTTGGGTATATGGGTCCCACGTAAGTTTTGGGGCCTAGATCTGAATTTGACATTAAACTAAATATTTATTGAAAAACGTGTCCCAAGCTTAGCCTAATGGGAGTCATACACCCTAACTAGTATATGAGTCCTACTTGGCTTAGACCTAATTTGAAGTCAAATTCTTGGTAGGATTTTATTCTCCTAGATCTGATGTTAGCTTGTGGTGTTGTAATTTCATGAAATTTGGCATAAACAAGTATAAATACAAGGTTATTTCACATATTTTCTCCTACCAAGTTTACAAGTCATCTAGAACTTTTTGAGATCAAGAATTATAGAATTCAAGAGCATTCAAGAGCATTCAAGAGTGATTATCAAGCATTTTGGAGCACTATTCAAGTATTAAGCATCATGTCAAAGTCATCATGCATCATGTTTGTTTTTGAGCTAACATTTGTGATGTAGGGTTTTATGATTCAAGAAACCATTCAAGTCAAGATTGGAATTCATGCTAGTTATTACATACATGATTGCATTCTTTTTTTCAAGGGTTTGGTGAGTTGCAACAATGCATATTTGTTCATTCATTATTCCTCCATTCTATTTGATTTCATTTCAAGGTTTGATATTCAAAAGGGGGTTTCACCAAGGAAAACTCCTATCCACTAACAAATAAAATAGTTTTCCCTATCTTTAATGTGTGATTTGTAGATCCAGGCTAAAGACCCATTGAAGAGAAAGATTGGAGAAAATTTGTTAAGGTTGCAAAGTTGTCAATGTTGTCACTTTACTTGCAAGATCACGAAAAGTCACCTATAGGTTGGAATTTAGTGTTTCAAAACCAGGAATTTGATAGGAGAGAAGCTACAAGAGAACATTAGAGGATATAAAAGTTTCAAATCAACCCTTATACTAGGACTAAATTGCCACTTGTGGTGTGAGTCCCAGTATACCTATTTTTAGGCTTTTTTTGTAGATCATGGTTTAGTAGTTCCAAATTGTAGTTTCTATCAAAAACCCTAATCTAGGACTAAATCACCCCTACTAGCATATGAGTCCCAGTGTGCTTCAAAATTTAGTATTTTTAGGATTTCAGACCCTCATTCAAACCTCTTCAACTTCCAGGTGCACCTCTCTTCTTTCTTACTCTATTATTCAAATTTTCAATTTCATAATCTAGGTCATATAGTTAAGTTTTTCATATCATTTGCATTCCTAGTCTTTCCAAGCCGTAGCTTGGTGGTGGACCCTCTTTTAGTCTTTAATCACACCCTAGGACACCTTATTGTAGATCTCATTCCCCTATTCCATCCTTGGATTGAGATCTCTAAGTTTTCCTTGAGTGAAACTTGTAGGAAATATGTGGAAAAGTCCTAAACCCCTAGTTCCATCTCTCAAAAGGTGAAACCCTATTTTCCTAGGTTTAAGGTTTTGTGTACCCTAGCCCATATAGTTGATAATAATATACCTACAATGACTAGTTGTACTTAGGCTTTGGGCTATACTCAAATTCAAGGAGGAAGTCAAGTATCCCTCCCTACAACTATATAACCTCTATCCCTACATACACAAATCCAACACTTACTTCCACTATACAACAAAGCATTTGTATAACTCCAATAATAGTCCTTTGCATTAGAAATCCTTATCATTATGGATCTCTCCATGTCACACCCCAAGTTTAATACCCTCTCACAAATTTGCAATAAAGTAGCCCACCAAGTACATACACACTTCCACCATATTCACCACATTCCCAAAACATAGCAACCAATAAATTTTTCATCAACCAACTTTTGTAAAATGTCACCTCACTTCAACAACAAATCTCAAACTTGAACCAAAATCAAAATGGACAACTATCATAGTATGTCAAAAGGAGCCCATTGTTACTTGAAATATTGAAAGAACAAATGCCACAAACATAAAGATACTCTAGTTTGAAAAGTACAATGGTAAAGGAGACCCTAGTAATCATATATCAACATATACAACCTTTTGTAGCAACTTAACTTTTGAGGATAAACTCTTTCCTATGTCATTGAAGGAGATGTTTTTGGAATAGTTTCTCTCATTACCAAATAATTCAATCCACTCATTTAATGAGCTTTTTGATCCATTCCTCTATATTTTCCAAGTAAACATTGGTCTTAAGTTTAATATAACTAATTAATGCAATGCAAATAAAATGAAAATGAAAAGGTAATAGATTTGATAAGTTGCTATTAGTTTCTTTATTCATAGATCAATCTTACTCTTCCTGATGTGGATGTCCAATGAGTGTTCAAAGAAAATTTACAATAAGACATAAGGGACAAAATTTTATTAATCAAATTTCCATCCTTCATACATTTATGTACGAATCTTCATGACTATTAGAATTTGATTACTTAAAATGAAGAGATATCTTCATCAGATTATACTGATAAGTTTAAATACGTACCTCTTGAAACAACTAACAACCATTCAAGAAGTAAAGGAAGAACTTTATCAAAATAAATCCATCTCAAACAATGAAGAATATTGAACCTCAAGTAAATTCTAGAAGTTCATCTATTTAGATCGAGAGATAGACAATTGACCCAGTTACCTAATAATCTCCATTTGATCATGTTTCAAGTTTTGAGTAAGAATTTAATCTTATTACCTCCTGTTAGAACTATGGACACAACAAAATATTTACCTCCAAATTATAATCCAAATGTTGTTTTCCAATATCATCGCACAAGTGGACATGATATGGAATGATACATGAGTCTTAAACATCAAGTTCAAGGCCTCATTGATTCTAATCACATTAGGTTGGGTGGTGTTAATAATCAAGGGAGTAAGTTTGTTGCCTCACCTAACCAAAACTTGCATATTTTTACCAATCTAATGCCAAAACATTCATCCATCTTTGGGAAAGCTTGTGATGTTAGGAGGGAAGGGGATAAACCCCCCAATGGGTGGTATGGGTTCATGTGCCCCAATGGGGGTTTAGGGGTAGCACCCGCAAAAGCCACATTTTATGTATATTTTATTATTGCAAATCTAGATCGTTCATTATTACATCTCATATTTGATGGTAGATATTCTACTAACTTGTCTTTCCCTAGAACATAACCCTATTTTATGATGGCATCGTATTATGACTATGCATTATGATGTATTCCAGGAGTTTGATAATGGTTGTGTTGTCTTTATATCTTTGGTTGGTGACACTCTTGAGACAAGCTTTCTTTACAAGTATATTGTAATCTTTGGCATTTTTGAATAATATATTGGACAAATTTTTGAGTGTAGTGTTTTTCTATTGAAAGGAATTTCTCAATGTAAATCACTATGTTGTGGTATTGCATGATATTATTGTGGTACTGCATGATATTTATGTTTATTTTTAAAAAAATTTATAGTTGTTGTAAAGATCTGAAAAAATTGCATTAGACTCCTCTCAAAGTTAGTGTAGGAATTTTTTCCACTACCTTAACTTCCTTGCAATATTTTCTAATCAAAGTTTTGTATTCACTAGAATCATAATGAGTATACAAGTTAATTATTGCAATTGATTCCAAGATTCATTGATTAGGAATATAATGACTTCCTTCATGGGCAATTCTAAAAAGAAAATAAATTAGATCAATAGTTTTCAGCAATTTCTAAATTAAATTCTTCTATTGGTGATTGTTTTGTGTGTACTACATCTTCCTCTACTTCTTACTAGCTCAAAGTTACAAATGTTTGTAGATCCAAAAGAACTCAAATTCTAACTCACTTATAAACTTAAGAAATTATATATGTGTATATATACATATGTGTGTGTGTGCGTATATATATATATATATATATATATGAAAATATTACAAAGATATATTGTATTCATAATTTTCATTCCTTTTTAAACAAGTTTGATTTTAAATTGTAGACATAATTTTTATTTAGTTCATAAAATATATTTTATTGTATTTGAATTTAACTCTATAAATTTTGCATGAACATTCATTCTCCATTATAAAAAATAACATAGAAAATATAGATTAAATTGTAAAACTTAATAAAAAAATAAAAAATGAAAACACTAAAAAATTTAAAAACATAAAACTTTAATAAAAGAGATAAAATTATATATATAGACTATATTATAATTATTATAAATATTATAATATTTATAAGTTGATATTATGAAGTCTGAATAATATATTTACTATACAGAAGATTGCTTTTAATCTTTGTTGTGGGGTGACCGCACTGGCATGTGACCCAAGAAAAAGTACTTCAGACTTCAAATATTTTTTTTTTTACCAAATAGACGATGTTTTTGAATTACGAAAATCTATGATATATTTCTGTACAAATTCCATCTTTGTTTCATGCAAAATTTCTGCTGCAATTTTAACCATTCTCAAGGAAATTCCGTGCAAAACGATATAATAATAATAATCAGTTCAATATTTTAAATATATGGCGCGTCCTCCAGTCATACAAGTGGCTGATTTTGTATTATTTGACTAAACATCGATATAAATTATATATATATATATATATATATATATATATATATATATATATATATATATATATATATATATATATATATATATATATATTTTGATTTTTAATCATTTTTTATTTTTTCATTATGATGGATCATGAAGTATGATTTCAAAAATGTGCACATAATTACAATCCAGAAATATCAATACTATTATCATGGACTCTGAAAACAAAATGTTGTTAATTAAGCCCCTTTTTATAATTACGGTTTCAGGGTCACATCTTCAAATATGATGCAACATTAACATATTTTTTGTTCAGGTGTCCAAAAAGATCCCAAAAAAAAGCAAGACCTATGATTGTGCAATAAATCATGTTTATTAGTGCACTGGCATTGCATGATTTGTTGATTTTTAGATCCAAAGAATACGTTGCATTCAATTATGGATAGTCATCATCAACACTACCGACTTTGGACATTAAATCAACAAATGATATAACAACTATTGATACATATTCACATACTCCAACATAGATACTAGATACTGCTCCCCTAGGTGGTCCAATAAATAAAAGCGATTAGTAAGGAAAGAATATTGAGTGGAACCAAATGCAGCGTCACATGATTTGAAACTCAGTCGCGGGCATCTGCATCAGTGACGTCACCACACACACATTTTCTAAGATTTATTTTCTCAGTCTGAAAAGAACAGTTACAGCCGTCCAGCAATGAGGCAACGCTATACTTCTCGTTGGTTTTACCCAAATAGAAATTTTACAATTTTTAAAAGCCGAGAAAATATGTAGGAGGAAATTGTATTTCTTATTTGTTTGATTTGATTTGATTGGTGTCTTATAGTTTAAATTTAATATTTATTTTGTATTGTTAATATTTATAATTATTTATTTTAAAGAATTTTTATATTTGACATGAATTGTGATTGTTACTATGATTTAGGAATTTAATTGTAATGATTTTTTTTTACTTTTAAAATTTCAAATTTAATAATTTTAAAATTATACTATTGATTTTTAACTTGCATGTCTACTAAATTTTTGAATTGAATATATTAAATTTTGTATTTGTAGGCAAGCCTCAAATTATTAATATCTTGAAAGAAACATTTTAAAGATAGAAGAATTATTATTCCTTTTATCATTGCTACATAAACAAATATAGAAAATAAAAAATCTTGTTATAACCATCTTGTATCTTTGTCTTTTGTGTTATCAATATTATAAGAAACACTATGGAATTTGAATACGGCATGATGTGGTTTAAGACTTCAACTCTTGTACAATAGACTCCAAAAGTATTCATCAACAAAATATTATGTGTATTGTTCATGCACATTTGATTGTATGTATTAATCAATTGAAATTCAGTATATAATATATTTTTGAATATTAATTAATTAATAAATATAATCAAATGTGCATCCGAAGTGTTAAATAGAAGTTGGCAATATTATGTATTAAGAGAAGGAAAATCAATTTCTTAATGCCACTTATACAAAAAATAAGATTAAATTAAAAGAATACAATTGTAACAAATAATTAAATTGAAAAATATGATTTTCTCTAAAATCACAAGATACCAAAACTTAATTTTATCATCACTATTTGTGCACCTTCAAACATATATGAGCATAACAATTTGAGAATTAATTAAATTGAAAATATAATTTTATCTAAAATCACAAGATTCTGAAACTTATGCGATCATAACAATTTATCAACACCAATCAAACACTGCAATCAATCACATCTACTTTTGACTCCAACCAAACACATCAATCAATCATATCTACTTTTGAATCGTTAATTTTATCATAACAATATTTGCATCTTCAAACTTATACTAGCATAACAATTTGAGAAGTAATTGAATTTACTCCAAAACTTATACTATCATAACAATTTGTCAATACCAATCAAACACATCAATCAATGATTCAGACAACCAATTAAAATCATATTACATCTATCTAGACTCGTTAATTTTGTCATAACAATTTAACAAATAATTAAATGGAAAAACTTGTACTATAATAACAATTTATCAATACCAATCAAACACATCAATCAATCAATCAACCAACCAACCAATTAAAACCATATTACATACCCAACCATTTGTATTTATCTATGTCCCAGCCTCTTGCAGAAATCTATCTCATCTCCTACTTTCCTGCGCTCGTTAACGGTTCATAAATTACAATTTTAGGTAATCACTTATTTCTTACGAATCTGATCTGCTAGCTTTACCCGGAAAAACTTTTATATGCTTTTGTATTTCTTTTTAATTCAGATGGAACAGAAAGTGCAAGAGATGTCTGGGATTGTTTATCCTTGTGCAGCGTGCAGGATTCAACGAAGAAAATGTGGAGAAAATTGCGTGCTTGCTCCCTATTTCCCACCAAATGATCTTCACAAGTTTTTAATTGTGCACAAATTATTTGGAACAGGCAAGATTGTCAAAACCCTCCAGGTAAAGAGCAAATACTTTTTTCAGATTTTGTCAAAAGATTCATTCTTTTTCTCAATTGTAACAAATAAATGACTAATTACTGTAACAAAACGAGCACCTAGTTAATCCAGTTATAAATATATGACGGAAACCCTAGAAAAGTAAGGGTGAATCTTAGGAAACTTGATCGAATCCGTTGGCCTTTGTTTATGTTGTTTTGTTATTGCAGAATATTCCGGCTGAGAAGAGAACAGATGCAGTATCCAGTATGGTATATGAAGCAAGTGCGAGAATGAATGATCCAATCAACGGCTGCGCTGGTGTAGTTCATCGACTGCAGATGGAAGTATTACACCTGCAATCACAACTTGCAATCACACAAGCAGAGCTCCTCAATGCACGGGCTAATCTTGTGTCTCTTGCGACTGGCTTTTATAATGGTGGTGAAACAGGAACTACGTTTGGTTTCACCCACGATGTAGTACAACATAAGGATGACGTAAATATTTGGTTGCAAGATGATGAGGATCTGTTTGGATGGTAAGACGTGATCTTCTGTTTTCGACACCATATTCCTCTGTAATAGTATCAAATGTTGAAATTGTATGCAATGGTGGTATGTGTGAAATTGTGTGCTATGTCATAGACTAATGCCTTGATTTGTACCAATCCCATGTTTTATTAAAAAAAATCTGTTGAAAACAGATTAGTAACAAATCTTTTACAAAATATTGTTATGATTTTTTTGGTCTTTTCTTAATATTAATTATGAATTAGATTTATATATTAATTACACTAGTTTGATATATTAATTTAATAGTTTGATATATTAATTTAATAATGAAAAAACATATAGTGTAGATGCAAAAACATGGATAAAGAAAAAAATAATTTTGAATTGAGAAAAAACTAAGAAGAAGAAGGTGCAGCAATAATTTTAGGAACAAATTTAGTAATAATCAACCAAAAAAATAAGGTGATAACTCAAGCAAAGAGACAACTGTGATCAATTACAGCCCCAAAAGCAACATTTCACAGGACATCTCACCCCAAACTCCTCCACCCATGATAACAAATTACAGAACAGCAAGAAAAAGAAAGGGTATACATTTCAGAGCCCCTCTGGGGAGTCTCTATCCTAGCTATATTTATTAGGAGAGTACATACAAAAATTTACTTTGTAACTACCACAAATTTGCCTGCTTTTAACGACTGTTTAGTCTCATGGAGATCCGACCTAGAAAAGAGCATGAAAACAAATTAAGTTGTTTGTTTTGGTCTAATAGACTGTTTAGTCTTGTGGACGTCATTAAAATCTTTCATTCATTCATTCAATAGATCAATGAATATGTATGTACAAAGTATATACACATCAGGCTGCAACCCATGTACATATATATACACACATCAACACATGTTCATGTAGGTTGGATTTGTAATAGAAAGCCGTCATCAGACTCAGTTTGTACTTTTGCATAAGTACTCCTTTAGCAGGATGTGTACATTAATATAAAGGAGCACATATATTATACTATAAAACATGAAGCATATCTTAGAATTTGTACAGTCAAGGAGAGATCAGATTGTGCTGATTTATTATTATGTTTGAGGTGGGGGGAAGAAATAAACCCCAAAAGTAAAATTGTATATATATTCAGAATTACAGGATATATATGTATATTGTAGTTTGGGATGAAAACAAACTTAATGGATAAAGATGTATAGAAAGTACATTTTAAGTGCAGAGAGCCCATGATTGCAGCAAATCAGAGCTGTACATACTTTGTAACAGAGCATGGAATACTAATTATTGATGTTATAGCTTTTAGACTAGAATTACATGGGCCCATTTCTCTCTTTTGACTTCACATGTATGTATGGTCAGAAATCAAAGAATCAGATCTTATCCCACCATTTTTATTTTTATTTTTTGTAATTTACAGCTTAACAATTATTGCTTGGCAATAAGGGCGGCCAGGGATCTTGTTTTTTCCTATCGTCTTTCACTCTTAAATCAATTATGCCTTTATAAGTCTTCACCTTATTTGTCCTAGGTCAAGTCATGGGCCGACCATGAGCATGACCAGAATAGACAAGATTGTCACAAGTTAATAAAGCCAAGGCATGGCAATTTGAGCACTGAGGATTTGCTCTTGGAATAATCATGTCACGACAAACGTGATAAGGACAAAATGGATGTTAGCAATCAGCATTTAGCTCAAAATAAGGACAAACATGATAAGGACAAAATGGATGTTAGCTCGATGTGCACATATATCAACCTACTGATCTTGAAGTTGATCTTGAAGTTAGCAATCAGAATTTTGACAAAATGGATGTTAGCAGTGGGAGCCCTTCTCCTCCAATGGGTACATTTAGCTGTTAAATGTATATGGAAAGCAACAATGTCTGTTAAATGTATATGGAAAGCAACAATGTTAGATGTTGATGGGACTGATCAATGTTTGTTTGAAATTATGTATATTAAGGAAAGAAATTTGACTCATGTAGTCAGACATTGCTACTTTTGCATTGTGTATTGGTTAGGCTTTGAACATTTTTCAGTTCTTGATGACAGTTTTATACTATTGGAATTTAAAATTGAGTTCAAATTTTATGAAAAATCTTATGAATGTGAGAAATAAGTAGGATTATTTAGAAGAAAGTAATGTAATTACATATCTTTATTTGTAAATGTTTATAATACTTATTTTATTTTTAATTTAGAATAATATCTCATTAAAATTCTCTACGATTTTAAATTATATGCTTTAATTGTTTTCATTATAATTGAGTATAACATTGTGCATACTTATAAAATATTTTTTTGGTATTTGATATATAAGCAAACAATATACATAGTATATTTGATCTAACTTACTCATATTTGCATTCCTTTAAAATTTAATCAACTATTATTATTGATTGATATAAATTTTAATTAAAAAAAATAGAAAGTATATCAAACTAAAATTTATATTTAATTGTAAATATATTATTTTGAAAGAGAAATAAGCTTAAGGAAGATTTATATCATACCTTTTTTGTATGTTTATATCAAACCATCTACCCTTTTGCATTATAAGCTACCAATAATATGAGGCCTTCTCTCTCTAGAAGTTATTGTGATGTATATACATTGGATTCTATATTATGATAATAGATATCCTTCCTTCTTTTGCATTGTAAGCTACCATAATATATGGCCTTAAAATGAGCTTTTCTAAACTATACAACACAACAAGTATTATGATGTCGGGTCTCCCTTCAATGTTAAAAATAAAATATTATTAAATTTTAACACTTTTGATTAAGTAGATCAATTAAAGAAAAATAATAAATTTATTAAACATATTTTTTTAGTATATTTAATTATTCATTTAAACACAAAATATATAATTAGGTCAAGACAGTTACCAATTTATTGTTAAAAAATAATTAATGTTAATTTTAAATATTTTAAAACATGGTGATTACATATATTTTGGGTGGGTTAACAAGTATTCTCTTTAAAAAAGTAAATAAAATTCAAAATAATGAAAAAAGTTGTAATAAAATTCAATTAATATTATAATTAGGCTATTTTATCACTCTTAGGTTATTTTATTTTTTACTTCAGAACTATTTAAGGATTGTTTTATTGTATTTATATTATAGGTGCCTCCAAAAAAATATCGCATGGCGTACATTACATATATTTTTTTAAACATGAGTGCAATGTGAGCGTGTTAACAAAAAAAAATTAAAATATATTAAGCTGTTGATATATTAATTTAATAATGAAAAAACATATAGTGCAGACATAAAAACATGGAGAGTGGAAAAAATAATTTTGAATGGAGAAAAAACTAAGAAGAAGAAGGTGCAACAATAATTTTAGGAACAAATTTAGTGATAATCAACAAAAAAAATACAAGTTTGTACATTTTAATAATTTTAAAATATTTTTTATCAAAAATAAAATTATTATTAAAAAAAGAATAAATAAAAAATGTAATTAACAAAAAAAAATTTAAAATTATAATTAATAAATAAAATTTTACTTTCTATGATTTGCATATGTTCAAAAAAATTTAATACTATGAAATTAATACTTTTTAAAAATTATTTTTATGGTAAAAAAGTTAACTCATACATAAAATTTTACTTCTATTTTATTATCAAAATATTATTTGTTAGAAAAGAGTTTCCATATATTTGTTTTAGAATAATTTTTTAATCAAGCATTTTTTAATGAAAAAGAATAAATTATAAATATATAAGATTTAGTTGTTAATTCATATTCATTTTGTGATATAATTTATTTATGAAATTAGTGTATAATAAAATTGCATAGAAACCTAAAGATTTATATCTCTCAACATCTTTTAGATATATGTATTTTTAAAATAAAGAAAATTTAATATGAGCCCAAGCAAGCACCTCAAGCTTAGTATAGCTATATTGATTCTTTTGTTTTAAAAAATAGTATTTCAATATGCTCAAGTGAGCCTACTCTTTATATCAAAGTAAAAAAGAGAAATATTGATAATTCTTTTATATGTTGATGGTTTTCTTTATATTAGAAATAATGATATTGTAATTCTTTAATTTAGAATAGTTCAATGATATTGAAAGTTTTCCACTATCCACATCAAACACACTTTTTTGGATTCAATCTTATGTTGTACTTGTACATTCTTTAAAAGATCTTTCAAAGGATTTTATCATTGTCTTGATGAGTTAAAGATTTGGCTAGAATATAATTGACATAATCTTCTAGGATTTTGTGTATGTAATCATGAAATATGAATTTTATAGCTCTTTAATATGTTTCACTCACATTATTTAATCCAAATGGAATGACAACCCAATAGAATGTTCCCCAAGGTGTAGTGAATGTTGCCTTGTATTGATCTTGAGGGTTGATAAAGATTTGATTATATAATTAGACAGAGAACGCCACAACCCTTCATTGTTGGGAAGAGAATGAACAACAAAAGTTAACAACAAGCACAGTGTAGTCTTTCAATTCTTTCTGTAGGAAGTGTTCATTAAGGTGCGATCAAACATAAATATTTCCAAGGTTAACAAAAAAGTGTTCAAAAATTCATAATCCATCTCTCTTCATACAACAAAATATAACAAAACAACAACCCTTTAGAAAAATAGAGAAGTCCACAAACATAATCCAATTTTCACAAGCTATTATCCTACCATATAAGCCTACAACATGGAAATCAACAACTTAAACTATTTGAATTCAACTTGCCACAGTGTTTTATTTAGAACAAAAGCATAAAGAAGGAAAACTTGATAAAGGCCATACATGCATAGTCTCAAATATTTCTTCCAAATAATGCATGCTTAAATATCAAATGAACTTTAAAACAGAGGTTAGATTGCAATCCAATAATATTTTGAGCTTTAAAAGATATAACATGCAAAAAAAAAGTAGTTCTACAACTCTACTTCTAAAAATAGTTCTATAACCTAAGAAAACTAAAGAAACTTTTTCTCAATAAAGGAAACTAAAACTTGGAACCAGCCTTTCCCTTCAATCGTCATCTCTCATTTATAGCATTTATAGCACACAATCTTATCGTAGATATTTTAGTTAGGTCATAACAATCTTTGCTCATCAATTCTCAACTATTGCATTAATGCTCTTTAGATATTTAGCAAAGATAGTTATCTGAAAAATGATCAAATCCTAGAAAATAGTTTGGCAAAGTCTAGTTGGCTAGTGACATAACCCAATGGCAGGAACTCAAAGTTTTCATCCTGAAAACCAAAAAGAGGCCAGCAAGCTCTAAAAATCTCCAAAAGAGATTGCTTCATAAAAGTGAAAACATCTTGTAGCAAAGAGATGATGTGTCAAGCGAGTGAAAATTCTCAAACTCATGAATATGGATCTTTGAGAAAATCTTCAACAAGATGACACGTGTCCCAACTCTCTCCTGAAAGGAAGGAAAAAGATGAAAGTTGCACAACCACCATGTGACACATTATGCACCTTTTCGATGACTTTTCTTGAGCACAGACACATCGAAAGCTAGAAACATATTCAAGCCAAAAATAAAAAATGATCAAGGAAAAAATTCTTCACAGTTCTAGTGACTCATAGGGGGCCTTTTCTTGCAGAGGCACAAACCTAGGCCTCTAGTAATTCTTGGAGTTTGAGGAAAGAAAAATGCAGTGCCTCCCAATCTACATCATTTAACTGGATGAGAGTGTGGATGATCCTATATGCTTGCTTTAGCTCAAAAACATCCATGAAAGAAATAAATCCCCATCTAAAATAAATCTTCCCTAGGTGATAATAGAGTCGATAAAGAGGGAAGATCTTATCCTTCATATCATGAGTTGTGGGAATTATGCTTTAACCTGAGGGTTTTGTGAAAGTTTGGACCTTACGTTGGATCACATCCATGACCTACTCGACTGCCAACACATCTCCATCTAGGGAAAGAAGAGCAGGGAGCCCAAAATTAATTAGGACACCTAAATCCTTCTTGATTTCATTGACCTACTTGTTCAACATTTTCTGACGATCCTTGCACCTTGATGTGATCTTGTTTTAGTGGATGATCTCAGTTGCTTTGATGGAGGTGGCTCTTCAATCAGGAATCCCTGCACTTTTCAAAGCCTCATCAGTTGATACACACAACTTAGAAATCAAGCTTTATGATTATGCCAGTTGGGGAGTACATATCTACAAAGATTGATTGGCCATCGAGCCAACCTTCACATTTAATTCCCAAACATCTCTTAAGAATTGTAAAGTGGGCTTGAGAATGGAAACAACAATTGTGATCCACTCCTAGTGTATATATATCAATTTCTTCAATATCATGAGGGTCCCAAACCCTCATGCAACAACTATCTCTTCATTGAACTGAGCCTATCTTACTCTTGTGCTTTCCTCCATCTAACTTCTTTCTCTGAGTGAATTTGTCAGTTCTAAGCTTAGCCTTTTGATCTCTTGTTTGGACTTTTCTACTTTTGCATGGGTCTTCTGAAGATCATTAGATGTTTGAGATTGGACACCATCCAACTCTCTTCTCATAATTTCTTGAGCATGTCGGTACTCTACATTCATTTAGCACTCATTTGAACCTATTCAAATTGGGCCTCCATGAGCAATTTGGATGTCTCTCCTTGCTAATTCTGTATTTTCCTTATGCACGCCATCTCGACATCTCTGGCTTGGATCTCGTTCTGCTTCCTGCTCACTATTTCCTTCACATTTACTAGCTCTACCTCAAGATTCTTCCACTTTTTTCCCCAACTTCTCGTAGTCCACATATACCACTTCCTGGATGATCCCACAATAGTGGTTTACAATTTTTTGCCAAACTGGACACTAAAATATATTTTTTTAACTAAATCTTCACTTTCGGGCACCTATAGCAGCTAAACCATGAGGAATTTGAAGATGATGCAAACTAGAGTTTCATGACATTTATGTCTATAGATTCTAAATATATTTTTTTCAAATTTTTTGGAATCATATTACACTTCTTTTTCCATCTCCCTCGAAAACTAGTTTTTTTTCAAAAAACAACATTTTTAAAAAGTGACGCTCACCGTATAACACATAACTTTTTTTCCATGAAGGATAAAATTATAATTCTTTCAAATTTAGATTTGAAACTCTGATATCTAGTGCTTCGACTTGGTTAGATAGTTTTGAATTGAATATTTTTTCTTTAATCAAGTTTCAAATTCAAACCAATTATAATTCAGACATAGCACGACTATATAATGCGTAACTTTTTTTTGCATGTATTGAAATTCAATTTATTTTTCTTTGTTGGATCAAGGACTTTAATATCTAGTGCACTAATATTTTTAATTTTTTTTTTAATAATATGCTATTTTTCCATATGTGCATAACAGAGAGCTTGATTTTCGGTGAAAAACCTACATTTACGAGAAATAAAAAATAAATATAATAATCAAATTAAATTTATTTAAAATTATACTTTTTGGGAAGCTCATAATAAGGACTACATACTTGCAAAAAATAAATTTTAAATGAATTCATTTGATCCCCCAAAAGGTAAATCAAAAGTGGTTTTTTATTGGCATTCTGATAGGTGTAAAGGAGACTCTATTATAGGTATGGTTTAAAACTAGTGGGGTTCTATCCAAGGGGGTTTGATTTAAGGTAGTTTGATCAAACCCTCTTCAATTGTTCAAATCCAGGCCCATGGATCTGATGTCGTAGTCCTCCATTTGCATTTTACTCTCGAGCTTGGACATGAGTGGCTTCATGTTAGTGATCAACAAAGAGTTCCACTCTTAATCGAAGCAAGCTTCAATCTTTTTGGTAGCTAGCAATATGAAATTATTTAATAGTAGGTTTTTCTTTTTGACCTATCAGGCCTACTTGGTTGTGTTAAAATGTTCTTGGAGACTCTAAGGGGTATCAATGCTCTGTGTTCAAATGGGAACACCAAGAGGGAGACCAAAAAGGGTGGAAAAGGGAGAAACTTTGGATGTATGAGCATACGGGGAAGCAAAATGGAGTGTTATTAGGGAAAAAGGTAGGATTCCAAATTTAGATTGGGCAGGGGAGTAACCAATCAGGATAAAAAGAGAAACAGGTAGAAGGAGAGGTGCCTTCCCAGAAGTGGATGGACTGGGAGTGATGGGCAACATGAAAACCTCTTCTCTTTCTATGGGGGGCCTTGATAAGGAAATCAAAGAATCAATAGTGGTTGAAGTGGGTGATGCTTGCTCGACACATGGGGTAGCTTTCAAAATTTCATTGAAAAAGGAAAGGGGTGCATTCAAGACTACTAGCTCAGGGTTTGAGGATGGAAAATTCCTTTCCATGGGAGAGGGAAGATGAGTAACCAAAGATGTAGAGGCAGGAAGAAGAGAGGGAGTAAAACTTACCTAGGTCATAGCAGTCATAACATTTTGCAAGATAGACTCCACTTCTTCTTCTCCTCAGGTTGATGTTGAGTGCACCTAGATTCAGGATTCTTCTTTTTTTTTATGAGCAAAACTCATGCGTTCTAATCCTCTGGATGTTGATCCCTCTAAAACTTGGCCTTTGATAGCTATAGTAGACCCTCTTGGGGACCGTCAGGTCATTTTCGCTTTGCTTCAGGCACTAGCAGAGGATGTGACTTGTGAGTTCCTTTTCCTTGAGCCTCTCTGACTATTAGATTCTTGAGGACAAGAAGTGTGGTGTGGGATTTACTCTTCTTCAATCTCATGACTCTTCTCTGGATTGCTATTGTTGGATTTGAGCTCTTGATCATAAATTTCCTTGAACTATTCATCATGTGGTTGAAAGTCTCCGAATAGGGCATTGGGGCATCTCATCTTTTGTTGGGATCTCCAGAAGTTATCCTTCTTTCTTTCCAACCATCCCTTGTGCTTCAACTATGCATTGAGGGATTTTCCAATCGGGATGTTCTTTAGATACTCCACCTATGTCACATAGAAATTAAGCCATTTTGGTCACTTTGTTGGAATGTGAGCCAAGCCAATATATATCTCTGATCTTTCCTATGTCGGATTCCTCCTCCTCTCAAAATACTCCAAACTGTCATGTTTTAGAGAGAATTGCTTTATCGGGTTGTATTCCTACTTATCACACATGAGAACTAAGCCTAAGGCTGCTAGTAGATTTGTGAGCTCACCCTCAACGTTCCGCTTGTTCAACATTACCTGACTATTGGAAATTGTAAGGGGAAGTGAATATACCTTTTTTTTGTTTCTTCTGGCACCATAGATGTCGAAAATATTTTCCTAGTGATATGCCTCCAATGTGAAGACTTTGTCCGGAGTTACAAATTTGGGGAGTTGAAAAGGTTCCCTAGAAAAACCATAAAATCTGATGAATGTAAAATCCACTCCAAGGAAATAATCCACCGGGGTCAATAGTTTTTCCATCCATTCTGAGACCTCAAGAGAGAAATGGCCAATAGGGCATGGCAACAAATATTGAAGCACTAGCCTTAGAAAATGATCTACAAACCAAAAATAATACCTTTTTCCCAAAATTACATGAGTCCATAAGGAAAATGGCTAACAACAACCATTTAAATCTAACCTAGACATTGGTAAATTTTTCTCCAGCCACTTAGAATTTTGATACAAAATCAAGTGTGCCAAGAAAGAAGAATACCTAAATTTAGACTCAATGTTGTAATTCTTCAATTGCTCTAGCATGTTTCTAGCTATTACATTGGAAAAATCATAATATTTCTAATTCTTCTCTCTTTTGAGCACATAAACCAAGCACATTTGAAAAGGGTGAACTTCCTCATCACTATCAAGGCCGAAGACCTAGGCCAGCATTGAGAATATAGACTATGTGTCTTTCTTGAATTTTTTGCATGAAAGAGGAAAATAAAGATGTCCCTTCTTTGGCATTTCCTATGATTCCCCCTCATAAAAACTTGTTTTCTTGGCCATTTCTTCCTTGAAGATATCCATTTTTTCTTCATCAAAATGTTTAGCACCCCAGGTCATAGCGATACACAACATTTCTCATATGGCTTCATTAGAAATGGTAACTTTGATCCTGTTACCCCCAATGGATCATGTCCTTTTGTTGAATCTTCTGGTGCATGTGTCGACTAGCTCCAGGCATGGGTGTATGGTAGGTAGTATGAACTGTGGAAAACCACAATTTTAGAGCTGAAGCATGAAACCCTCAAATGGATCGTGCTTCATCATTCTTTGTAGTGCGCCTTCCCTAAAATTTTTAGGGTTAGCCGACAACCTGGGGTCGAAAACATTATTGATGAAATCTTGCACAACCTCTCTTGGGATGCATCTACCTAGTTGCACCCTTTTATAGAATTCAAACAACTGCTCCTCAGGTGTTGGAGCATTGTAAAATGAGTTCCTCCCAAAGATAACAGCATAACCAAGCCTTTTTCTTGAGGCTACAACTTTTCTACCCTATGTTGATGGCTCCACCATGGCTATATCATGAAGTTACAAAGAGTTTCCTCAACAAAAACAACCACTTTCATTTTTCTTCTTTAGAGAAATCTACTTTTTGAGTGCAATTAATTTCCTTATATGTACATGTAGTTAAGGCTATGTCATTACTGTTGGTCCATTAAATGTTGCCACTGAGGCGATATTTGTGGATTTGAGATCTATATCCCTTAGGAATGCTAAAAACACTCGGAGAATGGAACTAGAACATTCTCCCTATCCCCTCTTTTACAAATAACTTTTAGCTATGAGAAACATGTTGAAGTAATCCAAGGTACTTTTGAAAAGATGTGCCCATTAATTTGTTAGAACTTAGCACGTTAATCCATATCTTTCACATAAGTAAGTTGGTTGGTGCTGATGATGGCAAAGGATAGACGTCAACCATCAGCATACGAGAGCATTTACTCCCAATGCCCAAATTTATTTCTTGAGACCTCCATATGATTTCTCTAACTTCCTTCATTTTTCCTTGATATTTTCCTGTTATCGTCCAGCAAAAAATGGACCTTCCATTGGTTGGATTTATCATCTTATCCTTTCTATATATAGCTATGCCACCTTTTTTAACACTCATTCGATAAATATAGCCTGTAAGTTTAGCAAGCTTATCTCACTATCTCCCATTTTTCTACAATTTGTTGCTTTCTCAGAATGTCGCTTGGCTTCTAGGCACTCCTATTCAACTCCTCCCATGTAGGCCACAATACTACATTATGGGAGAGGTCACTAGTGACAAAATTAAGTGCTTGGAGAAGAAGTGCAACCACCTTGCCTTGGTTGCGTTTAGGTGGGTAGTTGGCTAGGACTACATTGACGACAAGAACCTACTCTAGAGCAACTGCAACATTATTTCCCTCTTCATGGCCTCTTTGCTCAACCTAAATGTGGCCAAAACCATGATAATAAAATTGTGGCACCAGATGTTCGATGCTACTCTGATGGAAAGGCTTGGCGAGATAATGCAAGTGGCTATCCTTGGCATTGGCATTTCGAGCACCATGGATCTCTATAGGCATGTGGAATATGGGATAGATGTACCATAGTTTCCCTTTCTTTCTAAATTTTGCACCATGGACCTTGAGATGCATCACTCATCTTCTAAACCACCGGCCATCTACCTACTACTGGGGTACGATGTGGAGCACATTCTGGGCTCACCTGGAGGAAGCACTTTGATTTTTCAGTGCACAACCACGATGACTAGGCTGACAACCTACACTATGTGGTGCTCGAGTGTGTTGTGTGCTCACCCCCTTTTGTATCCTAACCGAGAAGAAGAGGAAGAAGAAAACCCGATGACTAGCTGTTTTGGCTTTCTAGACAACCGCTGGAGGCTTATCTTTACTGGTTTTTTCACGTTGCCTCCTTTTTGCTTCTTTTTGCTCTATAACTCTTTTCGGGTTTGCTCAAGACAGCCTTACATTTAAATCTGAGCCTTGGGCTTGTATTACATTGTAAATTTTTGATTAATTTAATATAATACAAAATTTTCACTTCTTTTATGTTATTCATAATGGCTTATTCTCAAAATTTAGAATATATTTACAAAAAAATTCCATATGGTACATAACTGTTAATTTTTTTAAAGAACTACGTATTCTAATGGAAATTTTTTAGATAAATAACATTCACCAATATATCTAAAGCATTACCTTTCATATTTTCAATTTTGTATGCATTCTTCTCCTTGCATGCTCTAATTTGGAAGGATCCCTTCCATAGCGCTTAAAATTTTGTGTGTTGCATTGGTTTTGCAGTACACTCATCGTACTTTAGCATGAGGCTTCCTTTTCTAAATTCTAGGTTAGAGGTCTTCTTGTTGAACCATTGCTTTAATTTTTTTTGGTAGTCGAACATGGCTCCATAGGCTTTCTCTTTGTCCTCCTCCAATTTGAGGAGTTTCGCCAAGCATAATTCCATTCCGTCACTTTCTTCAATCTCCAGGGCTTTCAATAGTTGTAAGGAAATAATTTCTATGGAAACAGGTAACACTACCTCTTTTGCATACATCAGTTCATAAGGGGAGGTCTTCAATATCTACTTGGGAGTAATCCAATCTTCCCACAAAGTAGCTTGTATGTGTTTGTGCCAATCCCTTTGCCGTTCTGATCCAATGCACTTGATTATCCTAATTAAGTTTTTGTTGGTTAACTCTGTTAACCTATTTCCTTGTGGGTAGTAGTTTGATAAATTTTTATAGTAAAACCCATGTTTGATAGTGAACTTTGACATCCCTGATCTTGCAAAAGCTCAAGCATTGTCAGATATGATGGTTTTGGGTGAGCCAAATTTGGCTACCAACTCTTCAAGAAAATTGACAATCTCACCCTCTATGGCATTTTTTTGAGCTACGGCCTCCGTCCACCTTGTAAAGTAGTCAATCGCTGTATGGATTCACTTGTGGCCAGTGTTCGAAATAGGATTTATCATTCCAAAAGAATCTATGCCCCATTGAGAAAAGGGCTCTTCAGTTACAATTGGGATCAAAGGCAGAGTGGAATTATTTCTCTTATCAATAAAGAATTGGTACTAAGTACACTTTTGCACCACATGATGCGCTTTGAAAAAAATAGAGGGCTAATAATATCCTGCTCACATTATCTTCAAAGTGGTAGTCTTGGCAGAGAAATGTCTACCCTCAGCACTACAATGGAATTTATTAAGAACTCTGTCCACCTTCAATTTTTCTAAACATCCAAGTAGGACACTAGCATAGTTTATCTTGAATAATACACCTTCAATTAATACATACCTAGTGCCTTGCAATCAATACTATCACCTTTTATGGGATAGAAGGTTGGTTAGGTAGTGCCCCTCTTGCATATACTGTGTCGGATCCACCACCCAAGATTCATCAGACTCGAATTGGTTCAAGTAGACCTGATCAGTCTCCTTTTTAGCTAGGAAACTTGATTCATGTGCAATGTATTCACATAGACCTCTTCTCAGAATTGGCTTGGTTCAAGTGATGTCCACATCATACTCTATGATATTAGTGATCCAATTTTCCCACTTTTTGCTTATCACACCTTTTGTGATATACTCTCGCACATTGGGATGCATAACAAGGATAGTGATCTTATTGGTCGACACCAAGTGTTAGAACTTCCTTAAGCTTCTAACAATGGAAAAAGGATACTTTTCTACAACATTATACATGGCCTCATATCGTTGAAGGCTCCTTAAGAGAAATGCAATAGGATGCTCTCAATTATTTCCCTCGTTCTTCTGAGTGAGGACCGAAGCTATGCTATGTTCGCCACTGTATACATAGAGTAGAAAATATTTGGAAAAGTCAGGGTTAGCCAATACCAAATCAGTCAAGATGGCTATCTTTATCTACTCAAAAGTTGTCTTTCCCTTGGGGTCCATTTGAAAATCAGGTTCTTCTTAAGCATTAGCATGATTATTCTTGCAACACCTGTGAAATTTGATATGAACTTGCTAACAAAGTTGATCTTCCCTAAAAAAGAATGTAGTCCCTTCTAATTTTTTGATAGGGGTAACTCCATTATGGATCTCACCCTTTCGAGGTCTATTGATATTCCCTCCTTTGACACTAAAAAACCAAGTAGCTTACCTTGAGGTACTCTTAAAACACATTTTTTGGGATTCAAAGAAATCCTAAACTATTGACATTTCTAGAAGACCTTATCTAGATGATCAAAATGATCACCTTTTAACTTTCAAAAGACTGTTAGTTCATCCAGATATATTAAGATAAACAGTTTGATTAAACCCTTGAAAGAAATATCCATTGCTCATTGAAAATTTGTACCAACATTTCAAAGTCCAAATGACATTTTTGAGTATGAAACGTTCCCCACTTAGTGGTAAACCTTGTCTTATGTTGGTCACCTTCGTTTACATATACCTAGTTATAGCCTGAGAAACTATCTAGTAATGAAAACATCTTTGATCCAACCACAGTTTGGAAGATCTACTCCATCAGTGGCAGAGGGTAGTTGTCTTTTAGCGAGGCTTTATTTAGATCTTGGAAGTCGACACAAAGCCTAATATCGCCATTCTTTCTTCGAATTGGTACTAGATTTGAAACCCAAGTGGAATGCTTGATCGGATATATGATCCTTGACTTGACCAATTTGGTGACCTCCTACACCATTAATGTCTTTGGATTGACTGGCCTTTGTTTTTGTTGGACAGGCTTAGATCCCTCCACCAAGTCAATGGTATGCTGAATTATGCCTTAGTCATACCCTTTAAGATCATCATATGTCCAAGCAATGACTCCATCATATTTGAAACATAGATCCTTCAATATTTTCTTTTCTTTGTGGGAAACTTCCCTTCTGACCTTTAACTTCTTGGTGATACAGTTTAAGTGTACTTGTATTGGCTCTCCCTTTCAGCATTATGGGGTGGTTTCTACTATTGGTTCTTCTAGTGTCGTAAATTGTCAAACTTGACAATTTCACACTATATTGTTCTCCCCCTAAATTATTGAGCCTAATTGAGTCCATCATTTCCTAAAATTATGCATTCTCTAACCCATCTATACCACTTTTCAATAAATTGCAAGCAATGAACTACTGCAGGAGCACCAAAGCCATCATTTGCAAGTTTGAACATTTGAAGGTCATTAGGTTGGAGTCTAGGGTGTTTTGGAGTAATTTGAGTCTTTTTACATTAAATAAGGTCTATTGAGTCTATTTCCATGTAAGTTGGGTCATTTCCAAGTAAGTTGGGTCAATTTTGAGTTGTTTGTGTCTAAGTGTCAAAAGTTGCAAAAAAATGTAATGTTGTCATAGCAACAAATTGTAAAAATGAAACTTTTCTAGAATGTGAAGGGTCATAGTAGTTTAAAAGGCAGTTATGTACATTGGGTGGTTAAAATTTTACTGTAGTTAGTATATAAAGCCTCTATAAGGCTCGAGGATGGGTTGTTGAATACTATATTGAAGATTTAATATCAAAGACAACGTTTTTATCTGCATTTTTCTATGTAATTCAGTATTTCCCAAAAGTTGTATGGTCCCGTACAGTCTCTAATTGCTTGGAATTTCATTTTTTTTTGTAGAGGCATGTATTAACCATTGTTTGCTTCAGGTTTGAGGTCCTAACATTGACTTTTGTGGGAGATTTCCTTACATTTTTGAGACAACCTATTAAGGGTTTGATTGGAGTTACCTAATTTCCTAAGTCATTCCACCTACTATCATGGTTTTTAACTCACTGGAATGACTTCTCCCATGGTAGTCTGGGTGTCCACATGGTTTAGAGGGCAGAGAAAGCAAGTTTCTAGGTTCTGGGTGATTCCCTAGGGCAAAACAAAGTGTTTTTCAAGAGAAAATGGGGTGTTAAGGTAGGGTTTTTATAAAATGTTCAAGGAATTTCCTATGTAATGGTTTGATTTTTTGTAGGTTATTTGTGAATTTTTGGAGGCATTGGTTGGGTTAGAAAAGCTTGGGACATAAGACATTCAATAAACCCTTTTTTATTGTATGCAAAATTGAGGGTTTTGTGGTTCAACGTCTTAGAGGTCTTGGCTCCAATGGGTGTTGGTGGATTTTGATGTTTTTCAACCCAATTAAGGACTATTTATTTATTTTAGGGGTTAAATTTGCATTTTGAGGGTACTTTGTTAAAGTGGGCTAATTGGTGACCTCAAACCATGGGCAGTTTGTTGGTTCACCATACTGTTTCAGAGAACCTACTGAAATATTTAGGTATGTTGTGTTAGGCCTTGAAGTGAGTCTCAAAAGGTGTCTAGGTTGTCATTGTACAACCTTCTCTAAAAGATATTGAGAAAAATCAGATTTCAAAGGGTGCAAACAACTAGGTGTGGGGTTGTGTTAAACCGAGTCACTAGAGTTGAAAGGGCTAGTCTTTATTTTGGGTCTGATCAATTTGAGTTGGATTTGGTCATCACCACCTTGCTTGAAATTGGGTGGTATCATATCAACAAGGATTAGATCTTTTTGATTGAAGAGTTGCAGATTTGAAGAAAAGTAATTGGAAGTTGAAGAGACAAAACTTGTAAAGATGCCTCCTAAGAATTTTTGTCCTGCTAGAGAGTTGGTGAAGTTAAAAGAGAAACATGCCAAGATTTTGGAGTCTCATAATGTTGTGTTGGCAAGGCTTTCCTCCTTGGAAATAAAGAAGATAAGTGATGAAGTTGAGATTGAATCAAATGAAGAAGAAGATGAAGAGTATGAAGATGTAGATGAAGAATTAGATCCTAAAGATCAGAAGATGGAAAAGTTGCTTAAGGCAGCCAAAGGTGATTCGCATAAGGTAAAGGTTGATTTTCCTATGTATGGTGGAAATTTGAATGAGGAAGAGTTACTTGATTGTATTGTAGCCATGGGAAACCACTTTGAAAGTGAAGATATCTCTTATGAGCAGAAGGTGAAGGTAGCAAAGACAAAACTCAATGGTCATGGACTTCTTTTGTGGGACTACGAGCAAGCTGGAAGCAAAAATCAAGGTAAGTCAAGGATAGCTTCTTGGGACAAGATGGTAGAAAAACCTAAAGGTAAATTTCTTCCCAAAGAATATGAAGTTAAATTGTATAAGAGATTACAAGGTTTGAAGCAAAAGTATTTAGATGTTAAGACCTATACTGTTGAATTCTTTCTGCTAAGTATAAGGTTAGGAAGAAATGAAGATGAAGTTGAAAAAGTGGCTAGGTATCTAGGTGGAATTAGACTAAATATACAAGATGAATTGGTCTTTTCCAACCAAAAGACTATTGAAGAGTGTTTCCAATTAGCTGTTAGGGTGGAGGAAAAGATGAAAAGGAAAGATAAGTCTATTAGAGGTAGGGGCAATAATACAAGAAGGAGAAGATATTTTCCTACATCAAAGCAACCATATGAGCAACAAGAAGAAGAAAATAAAGGTAAAGAGAAGGGTGCTAATGCAAGAGGAAGTTTTAGGGGCTTTAGAGGCACATTTAGTGGTGGCAGAAGTTCAAATATATTTTCAAGAAGATGCTACAATTGCAATGAATTTGGGCATCAATCATACAAGTGCCCTGAAAAGTTTGGGGCTTCATCAAGTGGAGATGAAAGGAGGACTGAAAGGAGGGCTCAAATAGCACAAGAAGAGTGTGAAAGTACCAATTCTTCAAGCCATCTTGTTGCTCCTAAAATAGGTGAATCATTGATGATGAGGAAGACTATACTTCAGGAGTCGAAGGAAAGGGAACCATTGCAAAGAAAAACTCTCTTCAAAACCACATGTAAGTGCAGGAACAAGGTATACAAAGTTTTCATAGATTTAGGCTCTACTGAGAATATGGTATCAAGAGAAATGGTTATTAAACTAAATTTGCAAAATATTCCTCATGAATTGCCATATAAGGTGTCTTGGTTGAATGACGAGCAATCACTTTTGGTTAATGAACAAGTTGTTATAGACTTTCAAATTGGTGGTTATAAAGACAAGGTAGTTTGTGACATTTTTCCCATGGATTGCTACCACTTACTTCTTGGAAGGCCCTGGAAATTTGACAAGCATGCATTATATGATGGAAGAGAAAACACATACACCATAGAGAATGATGGGAATATAGTGACTTTGAATCCACTAGTGGAGGAGGAAAAAGGCAAGGGTAAAGAGGGTAAGGTGATCATGTTTGGTAAGAAGGACTTTGCAAAGGTTGAGAAGGAAGATGTGACAATAGGTGTGAAGGTTGAATAAGATTTGAAGGATGAATTGATAGTGAATTGGAATAAAAATATCATCGTGGGAAAAATGGTGTGTCCATTGATTGGAAGCAAGGTTATAGGTCAGGCAGGATCTGCAGGTACACTGGGTTATAGGTAAGATAGTATAGTGGCACATGAGGCTAATAGGACAGAGGATTTGATGATAGTGATAAAAGGACAAGGAGGACAAGGAGTTAAGGGCACTTACAAGCATGAAGCTGAGGTAATGGGGAAGTCATTGCAAGGAACCTCTAACAATTGTTTGTTTGAAGGCATCAAGGGAGAAAAATCATTAGGTTTTGATCAAAGGACTAGTAGAAGACCATCATCAGGTATGTTTACAAAGTTGGAATCATATTCTTATGCAAACGAGGTTAGGGATGCAGGGCATGATACAAGATCTCATTTTATAAACCAATGGGGGAGATTTGTAGACTAGAGAGTATGTGGAAGGCTAGGAGGAACTGAGACAAGATAGTACTCATGGGACATGAGTCATTTTTTGGGTGGGTTGTATGGTGCAGGAGCACAAGAGCCATCATTTGCAAATTTGAACATTTGAAGGTCATTAGGTTGGAGTCTAGGGTGTTTTGGATTAATTTGAGTCTTTTTACATTAAATAAGGTCTATTGAGACCATTTCCATGTAAGTTGGGTCAATTTTGAGTTTTTTGTGTCTAAGTGTCAAAAGTTGCAAAAAAATGTAAAGTTGTCATAGCAACAAATTGTAAAAATGTAACTTTTCTAGAATGTGAAGGGTCATAGTAGATTAAAAGGTAGTTATGGACATTGGGTGGTTAAAATTTGAAGTTAATTAGTATATAAATCCTCTAAAAGGCATGAGGATGGGTTTTTGAATACTATATTGAATATTTCATATCAAACACAACATTTTTATCTACAATTTTCTCCATAATTCAACATTTCTAGAAGTTGTTCAGTCCCGTACAGTCTCTAATTGCTTGTAATTTTATTTTTTTCTATAGAGGCATGTATTAAGTTCTATTTTATTTAGGTTTGAGGTCCTCACATTGAATTTTGTGGGATATTTCCTTACTTTTCTGAGACAGCCTATAAACGGGTAGAGTAAGGGTTTGAGTGGGGTTACATAATTTACTAATTCAATCCACCTATTTTAATGCTTTGTAACTTAGTGGGATGAATTCACACATGGTATTCTAGGTTTTCACATGGTTTAGAGGGTAGAGAAAGAAAGTTGCTAGGTTTTGGGTGATTCCATAGTGCAAAACAGAGTGTTTTTCAAGTGAAAATGGGGTGTTAAGGAAGGGTTTTGATAAAATGTTTAAGGAATTTCCTATGTAATGGTTCTTTGAGTTTTTGTAGGGTATTTTTGAAGTTTTCAAGGCATTGGTTGGGTTAGATAGGCATGGAACATAAGAATTTCAATAAAACCTTGTTGATTGTATACAAATTGAGGGTTTTGTGGTTAAACATCTTAGATGTCTTGCCTCCAATGGGTGTTGTTAGATTTTGATGTTTTGTAAGCCAATTAAGGACTATTTATTTATTTTATGGGTTAACTTAGCATTTTGAGGGTACTTCCTTTGTTAAAGTGGGCTAATTGGTGGCCTAAAACTAGGGGCAGTCTATTGGTTCACCATACTACTTTAGAGAAACCTCATGAAATATTTAGGTATGTTGTGTTAGGCCCTGAAGTGAGTCTCAAAAGGTTTCTAGATTATCATTGTATGGCCTTCTCTAAAATATATTGAGAAAAAGAATATTTGAGAGGCTGCAAACAACTAGGTGTGGGGTTGTGTTAAACTGAGTCAATAGAGTTGAAAGGGATAGTCTTTTGTTTGGGTTTGATCAATTTGAGTTGGTTTTGGTCATCACTACCTTGCTTCACATCATGAAAAATTAATCTATTTAGAATTCTCCCCCAACACTTAATGTCTTAGATATTAGGACCAGGGCCCATATGCCCTTCGGTATATGGTTCCCCCTACTTAGCCAGGACCTAATTTTTGATATGTCAGAGTGGCCATTTAAACATTAAATTTTCAATTTTCAAATGTTGGCTATCAAAATTTAATTCTTAGGAAATTAGAGAAATTTCTATAAACACCTATTATTTTCATCATTTTAAATATAGCAAGAAAAATATTTGCAAATTTATGATCAAGAGCACTATCAAGCACATGTCAAGAGGAACATTTTAGTGCCTTATTGCATTAATTAAAGAATCTAACATCCTGTCAAAGTGTGTGTGCTCTCATATTATCATTGTTTTGTGAAGGCTAACACTTTTGTAGGTCTCCAAAGAATTCGAGCAAATCAAGCAAGCAAGTTCAAGACCTTAAGTTGATGTGCATGAATTAAATATTTCAAGGAAGCATTTGAAGGGTGGTGACTTGCATCACTTTGTTATTTCAACATTCCTTCCTGTTAATTATCCATTTATCATTGAAATTTTTCATTAAGGAAGTAAAAAGACTTACATGGTGTTTGACTAACGAAAGGCCTTAAAATGACCCAATTATTTTTCTCTATTTTAATGTGCAAGTCATAGGTTTGAATAAGTTTGAAGAAGGATTGGAGACAAGTTGTTCATTATTACATTCAAAGCCCTAAATCCTATTAAGCCACAAAAACTCAGTTATAGAATTTTCCAACAACTATGCATAAAGAAATCAAAAGTTCATATCTATCATCAAAGGACCCCAAAAGTAGAGAAATACACTAGGCTATCAGAAACCCATACACCCCTAGGCATACCAATCCTCCTATTCAGTCCAGAACTAACATTTTAAGATAGGTACACAATCTTTAGGAATTTCTAGATCTTCCTGCAAACTATTATTTTAGACTGTTATTTATTTGGATATTGCATTTTATGTATTAGTTTATATAGTCTAATTAGGCCAAGAAATTTCTAAATCACTCTAGTACATCTCCAATCCCCTCAAAGAAGGATATCCAGGTCTGATTGGATCACCTTTGTGATTGATAGTTATTCTACTCACCTTGTTGATTTCCCTCTTTAATAAAATAGTGGAAGAGGGGCCCTTACAATCCTAGGTTCTTTGCATTGAGGACCTAGGATCGCTTTTCCATTTTTTCATTTTGGTGAACTTGACATGTCAACATCATAAACTTTCTAAAATTGAAAGTCTTTCAAACCCTAGATCTAGATTTTGTCTTGCATTTATCATTTAGGGTTTCATATTTGCATAATAAAAAGGAATAAAAATTCAAAAATATTGCATTCATATTGCATCATAGCTTGTAATAGGGAGTTCTTCAATCATTTAGATCAATTTTCATCCAAAACTGCATTTATAATTGTCACTTTTTTTTACACATTTTCACTATTTTGCATCTCATTTACATTAAAAAATTATAGAAATACTTATTGTCAAAACCTGTTTGCAGATAGAAATAAAAACCTTAGACAACAACTTAAACATTCAATTTTTTAGTTTTCAGATCCCCTATTAAGGACGTGAACATCACTGGGTGCCTCTATCCTTGTACAGTTGAAACAAAATTTTTTTTTATAATCATTTGTCTTTGTCTCCTTAGCTTGTATGTACTTTCATGTCTCTATTTTGGAATCCATAATTGCATGTTTTTAGGTATTTTGCATATAGTTCATAAAGGTGAAAGAAATTACATTGTTTGGTTTCAAATTTGCATCTAAAATCATCATTTTCAGGTCTTTGCATATTATAATTCATCAATTACTGCATCACAGATCTAAATTTTTTTATTCAAAATTATTCAAAAATCCTCAACAATTATTGAATACTTACATTTTGCATGAAATTGGCATAAGATAAGTCAATTAGAGAAAAATTACTATTAGAACTATTTACAAATAGAATCAAAATCCTTAAGTACTGTAATACGTCATCAGATTTTGAATTTCTAAAACACCTAATCAGGACTCAGACACCCTTGGGTGCCTCTATCCTACTATTCTTGACCAAATAATTTTTTTCTAGATCTCTGTTGTTGTGTTGCCTAATTTATTTTGTTATCCAATTTCTATTTCTAAGTTTTTGATGTTCTTGTGAGCACCACAAATCTACAAACTTTCTAAACTTCAACACTCATTAGCATGGGTTAGTTCAAACTATGCAAACCTACTAATGCTCCTATGAAATAATACATCATGCCACATAAACAAAATAACAAAACAAACTAATTGAAAGAATAAAGAAGCACAATGTATACCTATTCCATAGTGGATTGGTGTCACTTTGATATGAAAAGTGGCCCTTTCCCAACCCTTGACAAGCTCAATGATCAAAATTCCTTGAAGATGCTATGCTAGGAAGTGGAAAAAATTAGCTCTCAATGTGAAGAGAGTAACTTTGCTCTAAGTTGTGGATGATAAAAATGAAGGATAACCTCTCTATTTATAGAATAATTTGATGAGAGAAGTTGAAAAATGGATGAATGTGGGATAAAAATCCAACCAATAGGAAGAAGCCACTTGTCACCATGTGAATGGGCCAAGGATGTGCATATTTTAATGAATGTGCCCATAAATGCAATTAGTTGAAATTTGAAATTAGTGAAATGACAAGGCAGAGGGAGAGTCAAATGGAGTTATGGCCACTTGGCTTAAGGAAAAAGGACTTGTAAGATGAAATAAATTTCTTGTTGGAAGGGATCATTCCATTTGGAAGGATTTTCAAATTTGGAAGAATATTCCCTCAAAGATGCCAAGTTGAGAGAAAATGAAGATTTAATAAATTAATTAAATTGATTTATTTGTGCAAGTGGGAAAAGCTAGAGGATGTGACATAGATTATGATTGTATTTAATCATTATTTGATTAAATAAGAGGAGGTTAGGTGATTTGGCCCATTTGATTTAGATTTATGGATTAAAATAAATCAAAAGGAGATGAAAAATGATTTAGACTTAGTTAAACAAATATTTTTATTTATTTAGCTAAAGGGGATTATGTTAGTGTTAAAGATGAATTTATTTAATTTAAATTGAGGAATTAGAGATTAATAAAAAAACTTTATTTATTTAAATGAATGGATGAATATGACTTAATTAAATGCATGATACCAAGTTTGCATGTCTACAGTTCTTTTTTACCAATGGGGT
>VDFB02325095.1:0-31951 GCA_007258455.2 Sequoia sempervirens | reverse complement strand
TAAATATTGGAGGGATAAGTTTCTTCCGCATCGATTCCGAAGTTACTAGTTACATATAAATTGGTGAGTTGAGGAGGTTTGTACAGATGCAATGTTTCAATCCAAAAGAAAAAAGGTAAAACCTCTACAAAATTCGAATATAGAAAGTGAAAGCTACTGTGTTAGGGTTAAAAGAGGCATTGTTGTTTATACACATAATATACACAGGAAGTTGAAGTATTGAGCTAGTAATCTTCATAGACTGTCAAGGAAGGGGCGAACATTTTGTTTCTCAGAATGAAGGTTGGATGTTCTTTTTAAGGATAGTTTACAGCTACATGTCAATGACAGTTCTGTGATTTGAGCTCAAGTATTATAACTATCAAAGAAAGTTACAGAAATGCCAAGATGGAAAACTAGGTGTATGAGTCAGATGGATGTGAATTAACACATAGATTTTCATTGTTCCCATCAAGTTCTTTTCATATTTTTGAAAGCATATTAAAGCAAGCAGTAGGGAGGTTAAAAATAAAGACAAATACCCATGACATTGTTTTGTTTCAGAAGTGTGGAATAGGCCATTGTTTATTTCTAGCTCGAGCCATATGAGCAACAATAGTTTTTTTTTTTTTTTTTCAAACTGCCTTCAAGATATAGGAAATGTATTAAATCTCAACGACCCATGTGAGTGTTTAACCAAAACAGAAGTAAATCACAAGATATAGAGTTTTTTGTGCTAGGTCAAGCTTCAGAAGAGAGGAAATTCATTTTTCTATGTTAGTTCCAACGACCCATTTTCAGTTAGCATCAAATATAGAAAAATGGAGTTTCTCTTAAAGGTCTTGAGTACCCATTCCAGGGTTAGCTTCAAAAGTACAGGAAAAAAAATAATAAATATTTTCGGTATAACCTTTTTTATCTACAAGAGGTCTCTCGGAAAGCACATTGTCTTGGCGATAGGAAAGGAAATAATAAAGCTTTCGGAAAGACACATGATTCTCTGTGAGATGTCACCCTGAGTACACAATGTCTTGGCGACTAGGAAGTAGTGAAGAATTTTGGCAAGACACAAGCTCTCTACAAGAGGTCTCCACGATGATGGTAACCTACAGCGACACTCATAAGACAGAAACCAGAGATTCATGAAGTTTTCAGGAACCAAGGGTTGAGCTCTCAAACTGATGGTCGAGCTTCAGAAGGACAAAAAATGTAATAATCTATGATAACCATATGGCTCTTATTTTAAACAGCAGTATAATTACAAAATATGCAAATTTCTATGAAATATCAAGCTCAAGAAAGGAGAAAATGCAGTTCTCTTTTGAAATTTTAAAATACCCACATGTGGGTTTATTCTCAAAATACATAAAATGTAGTTTCCTTTAAAATTTCAAGTACCCATCTTCAGTTTGGCTTCAAAATGCAAAGGAGATAGCTATAGAAATACCCATGTGAGATCTTGATTTAAAAGGCAAGAATATACAACAAATGCGAACTCCCAGATTTTAGTCAAAATATAGAAGGAGAGTGTTGCAGATTTATTAAAATTTCTTTAATACCCATGTACATAAATATTATCAGATCGACATAATGGAGATTTACTCTTCTGGGTCAAGCCCAAAATTCAAGAAATTGTTTCTTATAGTGCTCTTTTGGCATGGCCTGAACATGGCCAGAAGTTCATGAAATAAAGGAGAGCTTTTTAGGGTTTCTATAGAGCAAAGAGAGTTACCAGTCTGTATTTCACAAGAGTCTAAGCTGTGGCCATAGCTCCCTATTTAGCTTCCCAAGGCATGATTTCTAGTTTTGAAGAATGGTCGAGCTTTTATGGTAAGAATAATGCACAACAATGGGCACGAGAAACATACAGAAGATGTAGAATAAAGACATCAGAGTGTGTTCATCATGGCCTCAGGGCCAAAATAGAGGTTACAAAAATGATTAAATAAAGCTTACCTCTACACAGTAAAGGAAAGCAAGAGCACAAGTCGAAGCTTTCATGGAGTGGAGTGTAGAAATTGAGCTCGAACTCATGATGGCATGGAGGAGCAAAGGAAAGATCAGAATCAAAAAAACAAACTCATGCAGGTTGCGGCATTCTCTCTTTTTGGTGTTCAAATAGGAAGCGGAAAGAGCTTCAATACTTTGAAGTCAGACTTACCCACTGAAGTTTTTGTCAACTATAGAGCAGAGAAAGATTACTGAAGCACACAAGCTCGAATCCAACACCATCATAGCGGCGTTGTTCATGCAGACAGAGTTTCTTTCTTTCCAAAGTCACGGGTGTGAAATGATGATAATTAGGGATTGACCCTATTTTGATCAAAACCCTAATTCAAGCCTTATGAAGTCCCAAAATATTCATTCAAAATGTACATGTTGAATATCAAATGGTGGTCTAACCCATAATTCTTTCCTTATGATTTATTCAAACCTAAGTTTAAATCAATGATTATGTAAGGCCGAAATTATATGCTAGGGTGATGTCTTAGGTATTGAAGACTTATTGTTTTGCCTTAGAGAAGTATGGGTTTATGCCTTAGGGTATTTTTTTAAATGAAGAGGCAATTAGGGGAGATTTATGAATTCCTTATGCTTAGTGCCATATTTTTAGGGTTTCTCATTTTAATTGGTTTTATGAGAAATCGATAAGAAGTTTTGATAAGAAGAAGATTATGTAATGTGTTTTTATGATTTTTCTTTGAGAAAAATCAATGGAGAAATAAGGGTGATTCTTTCTTTTTGCAAAATATTTCCAATCTTTAAATTGAAAAAAATAAGGCAAATTGTATAAAATTTGCATCTTGTAAAAGCAGAATCATAAAGCGATATTCTATAAATTGCTTTATGTTTTCTTGCTATTTTTAGCAGTTTTTTGACTAACTTTTCTTCTTGGTCAGATTTCAGACTTGTCTTGGAGAGATAAGGTGTTTTTTGTGCTTTTAAAATAGATTTAGCCTATTTTTAGAGGCTTGACAGGTTCATCATAAAAGCATTGTGCTTTTTTCTACTTTTAAGCATTTTTTTGAGTTTGTTTGAAGCTTTTTTTCCTTGAGCTTTTTCTAAGCTTAGATTAGGGTTTCCTTGAGAGTTATTTTGATAGATTTAGTCTTTCAACTCTTCATTCTCAGCAGTTCAGATCAGAGTTTCTTGCCCTTACTCATTTTGGGGAGCTTTTAAACCTTTTGATACTCAGTTTGGACAGATTGACACTCTTCCAGTTTTAATAGAGCAATAGATTTCTACTTATTTTCTGTCTCAAATTTTGTAATGGCAATGTGATATACTTGTGTTTTCAAATTGGAATCCTTTTATGTCTTGGTTGCAGTCAAGCTTCAGGAATTAAGCATAGTTCCGTGCTGCATGTTGCATTTGTTTTCCTCCATCTCTGGGCGCAAATTATTGATGGGATATGTGCCAATGAGATTGTGAGGATTACTATAATATAGAAATTGTTATGAGTGGTTAAGTCTGAATCCTTATAAGTTTGGTGAATCATCTTTAGAAATAGGTTTTTATGTTCAATTATTCTTCATCCCTTTCCTCAGAAGCTGTTTTAAATTCATCATTCAGAGAACCGGCTCACTCTGGAGATTCCTCTTTCGCATAAGATCACCCACATCTGAAAGAGGTTTCCATGTTTCAGTAGTTTTCTGAATACTGCATTTAGCAGGGTGCAAAACTATTGATAACTATTTTTGGCATGCTCGGTGGGACAACTAAAAGTAACTTTTAGAGAATTTTTAATATTTCAGTTTGCTGTTTGGTATATGCAGTAGATCTTTTCCAACCTTCTGGAGGCTATCAATATACCTGGAAACTCCGGTTTTGTTTTCTGCATGCTAGTATAGCCCACGCATGAGAAATATTCAAACAAGATCAAGTTCAAAATCTTTCAAGTATCAGGAGTTGTCCCCATCACAAAGGAGAGGTAGGACAATAAGAAGGCTTTTTGAAGCCCCTACAAGATCAAAGTCGACGCCTCCCGATTTTGGTGCTCTAGTTCTATCACCTGGTGTACCAGTACCAATCTCGCAAGTACCACCAATGGTAGCACCACCGAGGAAGCATCCATTCACACCCTTTAATGGAGGAAATCCATTAGATATTGCCCAACATGATGATATTCCAGTTGCGGCCCTTTGAGGACTACCATATTTCACCAGAGAAGACTACACTACACTAGTTGAACACATCTGTGACATAGCCATGTTATGTTCAGTACATAATATTACTCAAGAGAATGTTGCTCTAAGGCTACTAGTTGCGTCACTCAAGGGAAAACCACTACAATGGTTTAGAGGTCTCGCTACAAGCTTAATCAAAACGTGGGATGCTCTAGGTAGTGGCCTATACCAGCACTTTGTAGATAAATATGACAACTTATCTTTGTTAGAGCAGTTGAGTACCATTCAAAGGGCACCTCATGAACACTTGGCAGATTTCAACTACAGATTTCAGAGGACTCTGGATAGAATCCCAGCAGCGGTAAAACCCTTATCGGCACATGCATTTCTGTTTTATCTAAAGGCTTTGAATAGTAAGATTACTCTCATGACTCAGTCTATGGGTGGTTTAATGCTTCCAAATGCTTATAACATTGCTATTAATGCTAAAAATTTCCTTATTCAAGCTGGAGACATAGCTACTAGACCCCCCATGCCCTTGTTTCTAGAAATATAGCCGCCTATTCCTACTGATGTACCTCCCTTGGCTGCTATCCTGCCAGTTCTAGCAATAGGATATCATAGTACAGTCTAAGAAGTCACTGCCCTTGCCCCAAATCCTAAAATGTAGGAGCTAAAAAATATATTAAAGACCATTGAGAAAGACCTTGTGACTATTAAGAAGCACGTTGGCCAAGAACATAAGGCTTATCAAGCCCCATATCAGTAAAATAGGCCCATTTTCCAAGGTGATTATCAAGCCCAAAGAAGGAATTTTAACCCTCAGCCATTCCAGCCATACAATCTGAACACAGCCAGCACATCAAAAGAGCTTGTGCCACAAAACAATGTCACTCAAGATTGTGACTGGTGCTACCCATGCAATCAACCCCACAACCAATCGGCTTGCACCAATGGAGTGAGGAATCAAGCTTTAATGGTGCAGAATATATATGCTACTTCGGAACATGTTGCAGATCAGAATCAAGAATGACAAGATAATTTAGAAGTCGCCTTGCTAAATTGGCAGAGTTCCAAATTCTATGGCGTGAATGGCCAAGACCGGCAAGATTCTCCTATTTCAGCTAATACCAGGTCTAAAAAATGAGCTATGGATCTAGGACAACAAGCTGGAAGTGCACAGCAACAACCTATAGTTAGTACTCAACCTGTTTCATCAAAAGTTAGCACTACCACTTAGCCTAAAATGTAGATTCTACAAAGGGGGCAGGAAATACCTAACGAGGAGCTGTCAAAAATGCATTCTCAGCCTGCACAAAAGCAAAATGAAGCTGTTGTTACAAAAAACTAGCAGAAGGTAAATGTTTCATCCTTCAATATCATTGAGCATCTTAAGAAAACTACTGTCAATATGTTGATATTAGATGCTCTGTAGCTTCCAAGACAGAAAAGCTTACTATAGGATGCATTAGCTGAATTGTCTATTTTTGACAACACCAATCAAGGAGTTGTGAAGGTTGTGTTGGCTAATGACTTGGAGGAGAAAAGTGGGAAGAAGGAAAAAGAGGTAAGACCCACTCCGTTTTACTTAAGTCTGATCATAGGTGATAAAATTGTGCATAATTGTATGGTCAACTCTGGTGCCAGTAGTTTAGTCATGCCTAAAAGTTTAGCTAACAAATTAGGTCTTGTTTATGAGCCTAACCCTCAAAAAGGCATAGTGCAATTAGATGGGTCTGCTATTAAGACTACTGGCATAATAAGAAATTTAGCTCTTACCTTGCATGCATCCCCAAGTTTTTCTATTCACCAAGATATTCATGTTATTGACTTACCATGCACTTTTCCATTTGTTTATCATAGGATTTTACAGCCAAGTTGGGTGGGTTTTTTTTCTTTCGATTGGTCTCATCTATTTTTTAGAACAAGGTATGGTACGAAAGTTACTATTAAGTCCGAGTCTCTCACCAAAGACCATATCGAGCCATACTCCCCAAGCCCTATAAATGTTAATCTCTATGCCACCTCTGCAATGGAGGAGCAAACCATAACCTCAGACTGTAGCAACCAGGGAGACTACATTAGTCTTGATGAATGGGCAGCCGAAGATCACTAGCTTGATCTATTCCAAAACATGGATGAGGTAGGTTTAGGAGTTTATATGATTCACGAGTTTGATTGTGACATGCCTAATCTTTGCAAAGAGGATGAACCATCTGCAGGAAATGATAATGAGTTGTGGAAACTTTATTTCGATGGTTCAAGGAGCATTATTAGTGCCAGAGGTGGAGCCATGTTGATATCACCCGAAGGAGATAAGTATTATTCAGCTCGTAGATTCACCTTTAGCTATTCAAATAATACAGCTGAATATGAAGCATTGGTACATGGCCTTGAATGGGCCCACAAGAAAGGTATTACATGCTTGCAAGTTTATGGAGATTCAAAATTGATTGTGAATCAGATCATAAATTTAAATGCTGCAAAAAATGATTTACTTAAGAAATACAAGCACCGTATATGGGATTTGATGGAAGATTTTAATGCTTTTAATATCTTGTCAATTCCTCAGAATCAAAATAAGCATGCTAAGAGGCTCGTTGCCATAGGAGCCTAGTTTGACATTCCCAAAGAGATTCATAAAATAGAAGCATGTCAGTACATGAAGATAGTGGTTAGACCTTCTATACCTGACAATAATGTGAGTTGGCAGGTTTTTGACAGCGATGAGAAAATCGTGAATTTTCTCATTGCTGAAGCTAAATTCGCAGATGGAAATCAACAAAAATGGCAACAACAGTATGAGGACCAGATCATGCAATTAAAGACCAATAAGCTGCCGAAAGGTTTGGTGATGTTAGAATCTGTCTTTAATTCTGATGATCAAGTTCAGAAGGACAAGTGTAGCTTAACAGTTTAAGAAGAAAATTATTTAGCTATCAAGATCTTCAAGGGCAAGCTTCTCAAGCTAGGTAAGGTGTGCAATCAAGAGGAACAACAAGCTTTCATTCTATTATGTCAAAAATATAGTGATGTTTTTGCTTGGGAATACAAAGATTTAAGAGGTTTTAACCCTGAACTAATTCAGCATACTATCGAGCTTGAACCTGGTGCAAAGCCGGTAAGGCAGAAGTAAAGACCACTTAATCCTAAGTTGGAACACCTTATGAAGGCTAAACTGAATAAGCTAGTTGAAAGTGGTATCATTTCTCCTATCAAGCACACCTCTTGGGTGTCGAATTTAGTACCAGTCAGGAAGAAGAGTGGAGAAATCATACTTTGTGTTGATTTCCAGGATCTGAATAGAGCATCTTTGAAAGACCATTACCCACTCCTTCTATGGAGAAAATTTTACAGGTAGTTTCTAGTTCTAACAGATTTTCTTTGTTAGATGGTTACTCAGGTTATAACCAGATTTTGGTTAAACAAGAGGACTAGTTTAAGACAACATTCACAACCAAGTGGTGCACGATGGCCTACAAGAAGATGCCTTTTGGTTTATCAAATGCTAGAGCAACATTCAAGCATGCTATGGATATGGCCTTTCACGGCCTCATGAATAAATTCATCTTGGTATATTTAGATGATATTACTATTTTTTCTAGAAATGCTAATGAACACTTGGATCACTTGGAACATATTTTTCAGAGATGCAGAGAGCTCAGAGTGTCTCTCAATCAGAAGAAGTGTATATTTTTAGTGCACGAGGGAAAGTTGCTAGGGTACATTGTCTCAAAGCAAGGTATTTCAATCGATCCTAAAAGAGTTTCTAAAATCCTTGGATTGTCATTACCAGCCCATAAGAAAGGCCTGCAAATCTTTCTTGGGAGAATAAATTTCATAAGGAGGTTTATACCAAATATCGCAGCTTTGCTACAACCTCTCACTTCTATGCTGAAGAAGAACATGCCATTCAGTTGGACCAAGGAAGGCAAGAGGAGCTTTGAGCAGATCAAAGAGGCGCTCGCAATCGCTCCTACTCATTAATCCAAACTTTGAAAAAAATATCATTTTGTATGCTTTCGAAGGAGTGGATACAGTTTTAGCCATGTTATGCCAGCAAAACGAGGAACGCTTAGAATAGCCTGTTGTGTTTTTTAGCCAAGTTTTGCATGATTATGAGGTAAAGTACTCTTTTGTGGAGAAACATGTTTTTGCTGTTGTAAGAAGCTTGAAGAAATTTAGACACATGCTGTCCAACAACAAGGTTCATTTATTAGTGGCTCATTCAACTGTCAAGGATTTATTGCTTAATAAAGATATTAATGATAAGTGTGCTGGTTGGATCACTAAAGTAATGGAGTTTGATGTTGATATAAAAGTAACCAAGCTCATTAGAGGCAAAGGTTTGTGCGAGAAAATTGCTGGAAGTGAAAACAACAGTTTAAAAGAAGCTGCAAATACAGAAGCACTATTAAATAATGATGTCTTAAATGTTGTTCAAGCACCTCTTGCTACATGGTCACATCAGATGATACATTATCTGTAAACTGGCGAATGCCCCGAAGGCTTGGACAGAGCAAAAAGAAGATACTATAGATTACAAGCCATCCCTTATGCAGTCATTGATGGTGTTATTTATAGGAGAGATTTCCAAGGTGTTTTATTATGTTGCATTCAGCCTGATCAAGTTGACAAGTTGTTGGAAGAGTTTCATGATGGACCTTCTAGAGGTCACTTTGCTACAAGAACAACAGCTCTGAAAATTATGAGAGTTGGTTATTATTGGCCAGATCTATTTAAAGATGCTATTGCATGGGTCAGAAAATGTGAGAAATGTGCATTATTTGTTGGTAAACAGAGGCTTGCACTGCTACCTTTGCACCCGATTCAGGTAGAACAACCCTTTCCTAAGTGGGGCTTGGATTTCATCGGCCCTATAAACCTGCCTTCGAGTGTAGGTCATAAGTGGATTCTTACTGCCACAGATTATTTTAAAAAGTGGATTGAAGCTATTGCTTTAAAGGAAGAAAATGAGACTTCAGTGCTTAATTTTTATCAAGATCTCATCTCGAGATTTGGTGTCCCAGATTCAATAATTTCAGATAACGGTTTACCTTTTATCAGATTAAAAATTTTAGATTGGTCTATCAGAAATAAAATCTATCTGAACACTTCATCAAATTATTATCTACAAGGTAATGAGCAAGCAGAATCCACAAATAAGAATCTAATTCAAATAATTAAGAAGAATGTTGAAGATAACCAAAGAACGTGGCATGAAAAGCTGAAGCTAGCCCTTTGGGTTAACATAATAACTCCTAAAAGAGCCACTTGTTGTTCACCTTTTGTTTTGACTTATGGCAAAGAGGCTAAGTTTCCTATTTCAATTGAATTACCAACATTGAGTTATGTTAAAGAACTGGAGTTTCTGAATGAACAACCTCTTGAAGTGAGGATTGCACAGTTGGTTGAGCTCGAAGAAACCATAAAAAAAGCTCTGAGACAACTAGAAATACATCAAGCACAAATGAAGAATACTTTTGACAAGAGGGCGAAGCCTCATGATTTCATTGTTGGAGATTTAGTCTTCAAGTGGAATGAATTTAAAAGTAGACCTAGACGACATTCCAAGTTTGATGCAATATGGGATGGGCCTTATGTGATTACGGAAATGCAAAGAACACAACACATTCCAACTTTCCAAGATGACTGGTGAGGTGTTGTCTAACCTAATGAATGGGATCCACCTCAAACACTGCCTTTGAGATAAGTTATCTCACTGTTAGGTAGAGTAGTTTGCAAATAAGTGAGTTTCACACATTTCGTTTCAGTAGTTTTCTTTCTCTAAGTGCTGCTGCACATTGTTTTGTTGGCCACCAGGGCCTGTTAGTTTGCTTTCAGTTTTTGTTTCGTTTTCTTGCTATTGTTTGGAATGTTGTTGTTCATGTTTTATGAGTTCAAAAGAGGGGGTAGATTTGACTCCGTTCCCAATGAATTTTTTTAAAGGCCACTTATCTATGCTTAGTAGGCAAGCATATAGCGAAAATTGCCAAAATGTTACATATTTTTCGCCTCAGCTCAAATGGAGGAGCTGGCAGATTTTTATTTAACATTAAGTGGAATTGCAGTGTCATGTTCGAATGTGGTTTCACATCATTATCATTATGCATTGAATATTAGTTATGCATTTTAGTGAGGTGGAGTTGCAGAGTGCCATTCAGATGTTGCAGATTTAAAAGAAAGATAGAATTGAGTACATGTGCAAAATAGCATTTCAGATGCTTTTATTCATTTCAAAAAAAAAACTCATATTTTTACAAGGCTTCATTTGATTTCACAATCAAAATAGTATTACAACATTGCATAAAATGCATTTTCTTTTCAACTGAAAAGCAGAATTGAAATCAAAGATCCACACAAGCCGTGGATGTAACTGTGACTGTGACAAAACATTTCTAATAACACGTTGCACTACTGAAGATGTGAAAGGAAAAACACATAAATGGAAACATAGTCATCATTTCCTGATTATCAACGCTTGATGTTGAATAGTGCACCTCATCATCTCAACCTTCGTCGACCTGTAAGAGGAAAAGAGGGGTGTTAGTGGCTCCAACTATGATGAAACCTATATGATGCATTGGCAATAGTACAACATACTATTAGCAATGCATCGAAACAATCAAAATCAATCAAGTACAGTATGAAAGAAGTAAGCTAAAGGAGAGTAGTAACAACATAATCATCGTGTTCCATTTTTATGCTAACATAGTTTGTTTCCTTGTGCAAGTATAGGTAAAGTCATGAAGTTGAACATTATTCAAAGACCAAGCATGTGGAGTAAAATGGGCTCCCATAAGGGTAGAGCTCGGCATGCTTCCCTATGCATTAAATGGGCTGATTTTAAAAGATACTTCATTATATACATGGAATGAAATGAAATACAACTGAAAGTATAAAACAGAGTTATCCATCAAGTAACAAAACCAACTGTTCATTCATAACGATCAAGGTTTCTTTCTGAAGGCTATAGGTGAACAATGAGTTTAGTTCACTGAAGGAATTTAATAGAGTGCATTTGCATCAAAAATTGTTGAATTAATTCATTTTTTGTTCTGATTATAATCATATGTCATGTGAGTTTCAATTCATTATTTCTCATAATGAACAGTTTCTGAACAAGCATACATATGCCTTAATGTTTTCTTATAATTTTCATCATCAAAGAGAATAGTTTCTGAGAGCAGTTTGTGCAGTGAAATATAAAAATGCATGAAGAGTACCATGTTGCTCATAAGAATAGACACAGGCAGTGCATTTGAAGTGTTGAATGAATCTCTAGTTCTGAGTTGATTGGTAAATAAATATTGCATTATCAACATTAATAACAAGGAGAAATCTGCTAGAATAATATTGGAGGAATAAGTTTTCTTTCTAGAATGATTCTGAGTTACTAGTTATACATATAAACTAGTGAGTTGAGGAGGTTTGTACAGATGCAATGTTTCAATCCTAAAGAAAAAAGGTAAAACCTCTACAAAATTTGAATATAGAAAGTGAAGGTTGTTGTTAGGGTTAAAAGAGACATTGTTGTTTATACACACCATATACACGGGGAGTTGAAGTATTGAGCTAGTAATCTTTCAGATTGTCAAGGAAGGGGACATTTTGTTTCTCAGAATGAAGGTGGGATGTTCTTTTTAAGGATAGTTTACAGCTACATGTCAATGACAGTTCTGTGATTTGAGCTCAAGTATTATAACTATCAAAGAAAGTTACAGAAATGCCAAGATGGAAAACTAGGTATATGAGTCAGATGGATGTGAATTAACACAGATTTTCATTGTTCCCATCAAGTTCTTTTCATATTTTTGAAAGCATATTAAAGCAAGCAGTAGGGAGGTTTAAAAATAAAGACAAATACCCATGACATTGTTTTGTTTCAGAAGTGTGGAATAGGCCATTGTTTATTTCTAGCTCGAGCCATATGAGCAACAATAGTTTTTTTTTTTTTTTTTCAAACTGCCTTCAAGATATAGGAAATGTATTAAATCTCAACGACCCATGTGAGTGTTTAACCAAAACAGAAGTAAATCACAAGATATAGAGTTTTTTGTGCTAGGTCAAGCTTCAGAAGAGAGGAAATTCATTTTTCTATGTTAGTTCCAACGACCCATTTTCAGTTAGCATCAAATATAGAAAAATGGAGTTTCTCTTAAAGGTCTTGAGTACCCATTCCAGGGTTAGCTTCAAAAGTACAGGAAAAAAAATAATAAATATTTTCGGTATAACCTTTTTTATCTACAAGAGGTCTCTCGGAAAGCACATTGTCTTGGCGATAGGAAAGGAAATAATAAAGCTTTCGGAAAGACACATGATTCTCTGTGAGATGTCACCCTGAGTACACAATGTCTTGGCGACTAGGAAGTAGTGAAGAATTTTGGCAAGACACAAGCTCTCTACAAGAGGTCTCCACGATGATGGTAACCTACAGCGACACTCATAAGACAGAAACCAGAGATTCATGAAGTTTTCAGGAACCAAGGGTTGAGCTCTCAAACTGATGGTCGAGCTTCAGAAGGACAAAAAATGTAATAATCTATGATAACCATATGGCTCTTATTTTAAACAGCAGTATAATTACAAAATATGCAAATTTCTATGAAATATCAAGCTCAAGAAAGGAGAAAATGCAGTTCTCTTTTGAAATTTTAAAATACCCACATGTGGGTTTATTCTCAAAATACATAAAATGTAGTTTCCTTTAAAATTTCAAGTACCCATCTTCAGTTTGGCTTCAAAATGCAAAGGAGATAGCTATAGAAATACCCATGTGAGATCTTGATTTAAAAGGCAAGAATATACAACAAATGCGAACTCCCAGATTTTAGTCAAAATATAGAAGGAGAGTGTTGCAGATTTATTAAAATTTCTTTAATACCCATGTACATAAATATTATCAGATCGACATAATGGAGATTTACTCTTCTGGGTCAAGCCCAAAATTCAAGAAATTGTTTCTTATAGTGCTCTTTTGGCATGGCCTGAACATGGCCAGAAGTTCATGAAATAAAGGAGAGCTTTTTAGGGTTTCTATAGAGCAAAGAGAGTTACCAGTCTGTATTTCACAAGAGTCTAAGCTGTGGCCATAGCTCCCTATTTAGCTTCCCAAGGCATGATTTCTAGTTTTGAAGAATGGTCGAGCTTTTATGGTAAGAATAATGCACAACAATGGGCACGAGAAACATACAGAAGATGTAGAATAAAGACATCAGAGTGTGTTCATCATGGCCTCAGGGCCAAAATAGAGGTTACAAAAATGATTAAATAAAGCTTACCTCTACACAGTAAAGGAAAGCAAGAGCACAAGTCGAAGCTTTCATGGAGTGGAGTGTAGAAATTGAGCTCGAACTCATGATGGCATGGAGGAGCAAAGGAAAGATCAGAATCAAAAAAACAAACTCATGCAGGTTGCGGCATTCTCTCTTTTTGGTGTTCAAATAGGAAGCGGAAAGAGCTTCAATACTTTGAAGTCAGACTTACCCACTGAAGTTTTTGTCAACTATAGAGCAGAGAAAGATTACTGAAGCACACAAGCTCGAATCCAACACCATCATAGCGGCGTTGTTCATGCAGACAGAGTTTCTTTCTTTCCAAAGTCACGGGTGTGAAATGATGATAATTAGGGATTGACCCTATTTTGATCAAAACCCTAATTCAAGCCTTATGAAGTCCCAAAATATTCATTCAAAATGTACATGTTGAATATCAAATGGTGGTCTAACCCATAATTCTTTCCTTATGATTTATTCAAACCTAAGTTTAAATCAATGATTATGTAAGGCCGAAATTATATGCTAGGGTGATGTCTTAGGTATTGAAGACTTATTGTTTTGCCTTAGAGAAGTATGGGTTTATGCCTTAGGGTATTTTTTTAAATGAAGAGGCAATTAGGGGAGATTTATGAATTCCTTATGCTTAGTGCCATATTTTTAGGGTTTCTCATTTTAATTGGTTTTATGAGAAATCGATAAGAAGTTTTGATAAGAAGAAGATTATGTAATGTGTTTTTATGATTTTTCTTTGAGAAAAATCAATGGAGAAATAAGGGTGATTCTTTCTTTTTGCAAAATATTTCCAATCTTTAAATTGAAAAAAATAAGGCAAATTGTATAAAATTTGCATCTTGTAAAAGCAGAATCATAAAGCGATATTCTATAAATTGCTTTATGTTTTCTTGCTATTTTTAGCAGTTTTTTGACTAACTTTTCTTCTTGGTCAGATTTCAGACTTGTCTTGGAGAGATAAGGTGTTTTTTGTGCTTTTAAAATAGATTTAGCCTATTTTTAGAGGCTTGACAGGTTCATCATAAAAGCATTGTGCTTTTTTCTACTTTTAAGCATTTTTTTGAGTTTGTTTGAAGCTTTTTTTCCTTGAGCTTTTTCTAAGCTTAGATTAGGGTTTCCTTGAGAGTTATTTTGATAGATTTAGTCTTTCAACTCTTCATTCTCAGCAGTTCAGATCAGAGTTTCTTGCCCTTACTCATTTTGGGGAGCTTTTAAACCTTTTGATACTCAGTTTGGACAGATTGACACTCTTCCAGTTTTAATAGAGCAATAGATTTCTACTTATTTTCTGTCTCAAATTTTGTAATGGCAATGTGATATACTTGTGTTTTCAAATTGGAATCCTTTTATGTCTTGATATTATAGGTTGTGTTTCAGAATTACATGTTTCAGGTTGCATGTTGTATTTTTTTTCTAGATCTTCATGCAAATCATTGATGGGATATGTGCCAATGAGATTGTGAGGATTACTGTAATAGAGAAGTTGTTATGAGTGGTTAGGTCTGAATTCTTATAGGTTTGGTGAATCATCTTTTAGAAATAGGTTTTTATGTTTAGTTATTCTTCATCCCTTTCCTCAGAAGCTGTTTTAGAATAGAATTCATCATTTGGAGAACCGTCTCACTCTGGAGATTCCTCTTTCGCGCAGATCACCCACATATGAAAGAGGTTTCCATGTTTCAGTAGTTTGCTAAATACTGCATTTAGCAGGGTGCAAAACTATTGATAACAATGTTAACTTGCACTATCAAACATCATGGAAGCAATATTCATGTCATCATGGTTTAAAGTATACCATTGATGCTTGTACTCACTTTCAACATTTTAAAGGCCCAGTGATGATAAAAATCTTGAAAAATTGGTTTTTATGAATGAAAACTTTTGTAAACAAGATCTACATGGTTAGAATAGATTGCATCCATGTTAGTTTTCATTTGTATTTATGATTTTATCTCTATTATCAATGGATTGAGTACACTTGACATTGCCAAAAACACGTCATTTTCATATAGTTACACATCACTTGCATCATCATCAATTAGAAAACATTCTCATTTAGTTGCATATCACTTGCATACACTAGGGAACATTACAACATAATTCATCCATTCATGCATTAGAAAACAAAAAAACAACGTCCATTGCATCTCATTTACGTAATCAAAATCATTAAATCATATAGTAGCATTAGGGAAGTGGTTCACTAAGCTTAAATGAGTGAGTCTCTTTAGATTTCTAAGAGGGTTGGGAAATATGTTAGGTTTTGTGAAGCTTAACTTAATCAATGATCAACTTACAACAACCTTCTCACAACTCTTGGAAGGTGGATAGATTCACTCATTTAAGCTTGAGACCTTAGAAAACAATCATCTTCATAATCATTTACATCACATAATCATCACTCATCATTACAAAACATCTCACATCATTTCCATCACATCCATACATACTCAACATAATCATCAGATGGAATACCACACATCATTTCCATAATCAAATCCACCATCCATAAAGCATAAACATCATCATTATGTAATCATCATGATCATCATCATATAAACATAAAACATCATCATTTCATCCATCATACATTCATTCATTCATTACATCACTTATTTGCATTATAAAAGAACAAAAACATAAAATGCATCAAATATCATTGGCATAATAAAATCCATCACATACATCATATAGGCATCATTCATAAAAACATCATAGCATCATAACACATCAATTGCATAATCATTTGCATCTATAGCATATTATAAAATTAGAATCATTATCATAACATGGAAATTAAATGCATCATAGAAATCTATCATCATATCAACATATAGATCATAATCACGTTGCATATCATATAATCTCAAAAATCATAATGTCAAAGTGTACAAGGATATCCCAATAGTGACAAGATACATTAATATCAAAAAATGGTACTACATCGTAAATTCTAAACAAAAGAATTACATCATCAATGTCACAATAGTGTATACATCATAAGATACTATGTCAAGCTCCCCCAAGATGGTGTTGGCATCATGGAACCAGTACCTCCTCCACTTGATGGACCTACACCAAGATCTCTCCTATCTCTAGACAATGGTTGAGTAACACCCATGCTAATAGTCCAAGACTGGGATTTGCCAGATCGAGACGGTACAAAGCTCTCTCGCCACTTGGAAGGAACCAACTCATGATATTTACCCATGTAAAACTACAAATCCTAAGTAGTGTGTTGAATCTCTCTAAGGAACTCCACTGTACCCATAGACGATGCAACCTATTGTAATCTCTTGGTAATTCCCTTAGCCTACTCTGCCTGATGTCTAAAGGCATCCCTCTTTGCAATAAGTATGACAACATGTGCCTATACCTGTTCTATTTGTTGCCTATTTCACCTCTCTCAGTCATCAATATTTGAATCTATGCCCGAGCCTACACTAACTCATCCTAAAGTGTCTCAAATTGTACCTAAGCCTACACTAACTCACCCTAAAAAGTCTAACCCTATCACTGTAATATCTCTATCTATGTTTGTTGCTGATGAGAAGGGACTCCAATATGAATCCTAGGAATCACTGAATGTGGTACGGTAATACTCCTCTTGCGTCTAGGAACTACAAAATCTAGAAAGGGACTACCAACTGCACCCAATGGCCCTACACCTAAACCACCACCACCATCATCATTACCCCCACCAACACCACCATTAGCACCCTCATCATCCCATCCATCCCTAATATCACTCTCTACCTCCTCTTCATCCCCCTTCTGTCTTAGTGCCCTGTCATCATCCTCAACTGGTGGAATTGGCTCATCAAGACTAGATAACCTCAGAAAAGGATGTGTGTATAAATACTCAGAATAATCCTTTGTCATCCCTACATCTGTCACTTGTGGAAGATAATCCCATATGCATGGCACCAATGTATAATAATTGGTACAAGAAACATCATAAGATATGCAAGGGCCCCACTCTATCACATCTTGTCATCATCGTGCATAATGGGCAACCCCCTAGGGCATCGCCTGAACTCATCCAAACTTTTGAAAAACCCGTAGATACAAATATCTATCAAGCACAAAATGTGTCCGTGCAATCAAGTATTGCAATAGCAACATGTATGGCATCTCCACCTGATCCTCTCACCACATCTCACAATCCAAGAATGAGCACCATGTCACTGTCTCCAAATCATTTAGGGCACGCCTTCAATAAGCTAATTTTCCCAGCTTATGTTGAACATACAAACCACTGTAACTAAACACATAGGGTCTATTTGTTGGTCATTTTCTATCTCCCAATGGTCAATTGATCATAATATTCTCCCATGCCCATGTCTGCAATAATGTAATCTTAGAAGAAAAGCTCATCGCCCCACAATACACAACCTAGTGCAAATCATGATATAAATGAGCTAACATAAATGAACCCAATGCATATCTAGTCCCCTCAAATGTCATACACTCCAATACTTGACTCCAACCCACTAAAAATCTCTTTGACCTATAGTCAGGACAAAGGAATCCACCAACAAACCTAGAAAGAACACATGGTAAAGGATCATATCTATCAACCATCTCCTACTAGGGGACCAAATGATCTGAAACATGATTATCTCAAAAAATCCTATGTAAGGCATTGGTCCTGCCCTACTTTTCTCTATCATGCACAACTATCTCACCCATCACTGGAATTTGTAGAATACGATAAACATCCTCTGGAGTAAATATCATCTCCCCAATAGCTAGATGAAAGGTATTGTGGTAACTATGCCACCTCTTCGCTAGAGCAGTTAGCAAACCCCTATTAATCCTATATTGGGGTATGTCTATCAATGATGTCAACCCACAATGGGCGATAATATCTAAATCTTCCTAGGTCAACTGGTGAACCATTTCCCATGTCTTCAGGAAACACTCTCAAGATTGGAGCACATCAAAGTCCTAATCATATTAGGGAAAAAAAATCAGCGTCACATCAATCAATCTATCAAATTTTTCCCTAGCACAATCTTCAATCAAAATCAACAGTCAATCAAATCATGTTCAATCAAGATCATCAGTCAATCAAATCATATTCAATCAAGATCATCAATCAATCAAATTAGGTTCAATTGAGACTATCAAATCAATCAGTCAAAATAATACATCATCAATCATATCATCGATCCTCACCTATCATGAGGTTGATACATCAGTGAATCCTATCATTGATCCTCACCTATTATGAGGTCAATCATGCATCAGTCCTATCATCAATCCTCGACTATCATTAGGTCGATCAACCATCAGTCCTACCATCAATCCTCACCTATCATCCAAAATTCCACATTTTACCGATTTATCTCTCGAGGGGGCATATATCTGTCAATACATGAAAATCAATGTTTGTGGCATCGTCAGGGGCATCGAAAACTTTTCTAAGCATCGGTATCAAATTTTTCTTTGAAGCAACATTTAAATGTACATTACTTCAAAGAGGGGAAAAATGTATACACCTAAAAATGGTCATCACCTTTAATTAATTAAATACTAACTATTTGATTAATATTCCAACTACATATAAATAAATGCTCAATTTATTTATATTGTTCATTTTATAAATTTTCCAAATCTAAAACATATTCTTCTAAATTAATTAAATAAACAAGGTTCCCTAAACTTGTTTTATTTAATTAATCTTCACTAAATCCAATTAGGAATTAGAGCACATTTCTACAACTTTTTGTGCCACCTCACCAAGGCCACATGAAAATAAATAACTCTATTTTTAATTAGAATTATGTTCAACTCATTTCAAAAATCGCATGGCTTATTTCCTCCCACACTTTCAACACTTCCACTAATTTTGGCGAACATGACTTATTCTTCCCACACTTCCACCTATTTTTGGAGCACATGATTTATTCTTCCCACACTTCCACCAATTTTGGAAGCACATGGTCTTCTCTTCACACACTTGAATCTTCCATCCAAATGCCATGTTTCCCATTGTTCAAGAGATTCTTCCATCCAAATAGCATGTTTTCTTTGGTCAAGGGGACAACATTTTGATTCTCTTCACCTTCACCATCCATTCTTCTTATTTGATCTGGACCATTGATTATTTCCACCTCACTATATGCTTGGAAAAGTCTATAAATACAACCCTTGGGCCTTGTATTTGATATCCACATTTGAAGTAGAGTTATTATGTAGGCTTATAATTGGATCTTGGAGAATTCTTGGAGTCTTATAGCTAGTTTTTACATCATGTTTTTCTTTGCATTTACATCTTACCTTTAAATCTTGCATCATAGTTGCATTTTAGATTAGTTCATTTTAAGTTTGCATTTGAGAATATGTATAATCATGCATAAAATCATATAGATCACTACCATAGTATCCACCTCCACTTGTTCATTTATCATCAACATCATCCTTCACTCATCATAGCTTTCATCATCATTGTTTGCATATGGTTTCATGTAGGTACTTAGTTGTCTTAAATGTTGAATAATAATCACATTTAATAAATGTCATTCTAATAGCCTTTCTTCACATAGAAATATGAGGGTCAAAAGTTAAAATAATCATTAAGAGTAGAGGACAATGAGACGTTCTTGAAAGATTTAGTTTGTTGTAAATTAGAATAACTTATTTTCTTTGAATCTTTAATGTAAATCATTTCATCAAGGTTTGTGTTGACACTAACTTTACACATTTCACACATACACACACACACACAGTTTATTCTCTTTTTTTGACATCAATCAACCTCCTTCTATTCTGCAACATCTTTCATGAAATTCTCTAAATACTCCCCCTTAGGAGCACACACCAAACTGCACCAAATCAACAAGTACCACACAATGAAAACACACACACTTTTGACTTCAAAAACCAACAATGCTACTACCTACTCCCTCTGAGAGGTAACCATCAACATTAGTCCAGAATAAAGAATGAATCTTGAGATCCATTGGACTAATGCATATTCATATGCATCTAGTTCAAGAAAGGAGGGGCAATGACCCCCAACTTCTCCAGGAGATACTCAGAAGTATCCTTAGGAAGAGACTTAGTGAATATATCAACAATCTAATCCTTTGTAGTCACGTATTCAAGATTTACTTCATTCTCCACAACCTTCTCTCTTATAAAGTGATACTTTATGCAAATATGTTTTTTCCTTAAATGAATTACTATATTCTTTGAAATATTGATTGCACTTGTATTTTCAAGAAGATAGAAATTGGTCCATCATACACCACTCTGATATCCTTCAATGTTTTCCTCATCCATAGCACTTTTGTGTAGCAAGATGTTTTAATGTACTCAACCTTTGCAGTAGATAATGATATTGAATCTTGTTTCATGCTTAGCCATGATACCAATCTGTACATCCAAGAAAGAATGCACCACCACTTGTACTTTTCATGTTATCAACACAACCAACCCAATCTGTACTTGTGTAAGCACTCAAAGTGAAATTAGTATCCTTTGGATACCATAAGCCATGATCCAGAGTGCCCTTTAAGTATTTGAATATCCTCTTCACTTCCGTAACATGTGATTCTTTGGGATCTTCTTGAAATCTAGCCATAAGATAAACTGCATGGATGATATTGAGTCTAGTAGCAGCTAGATATAGTAGTCCAACAATCATTGATCTATACTTTCTCTCATTAGCCTTAGGAGATTCATCATTCTTGATCAACTTGCAACCAATAACCATAGGAGTACATACCAATTTAGAATCTTTCATTCCAAACTTCTTCAACATTTCTTTGACATAATTTGATTGTGAAATTTATATGCCTTTATCTATTTGATTGATTTATAGCCCAAGGAAGAAATTCATCTCCCCAAACATAGACATCTTAAATATTTTTGTATTTCTTTTGCAAACTTGTTACACATCTCTTCATTTCCTCCAAAAATTATGTCATCATACACAACCACAATCAAGATTTGATCTTTTCAACTTTAAAGTAAAGATTACTATCTGTGATACATTTATTGAATCCTTGTTGTATCAAATACTTATCCAACCTTGTATACCAAGCTCTGGGAGCTTGCTTCAATTCATATAATTCCTTCTTCAAATTTTAGACCATATTCAATTTTTCTAATAACTGAAATCCTTATGATTTTTCCATGTATAATTCTTCCAATTCTCCATTCAAGAAAGTAGACTTCACATCCATTAGATAAACTTTAAAGTCCTTATGTGCTGCAAAATCCAAAAAAATCCTAATGGCCTCCATTCTTGCCACAGAAGGAAATGTTTCCTCAAAATATATTCCTTAAACTTGTAAATAGCCCTTAACACAAGCCTTTCTTGTTTCTTACCACTTCTCCATTCTCATTTAGTTTATTTCTAAATACCCACTTAGTTCCAATTATTTTTTTGTTTCTAGGTCTTGGGAAAAGTTACCAAGTATGATTCTTTTCAATCTATAGTAGTTCTTCTTCCATAGCCTTTATCCAATGTTCATCTTTACACACCTCAATCACTGTTTGAGGTTCAACTTCAGAGAGTAAACACAAATTTATCCCTTCTTCTACAACTTTCTTTCTTGTCAATACAACTTTGCTTTTGTCTCCAATGATTTGTTCTTCAAAATGATTCTTTTGTACATACTTAGTGGTTCTAGGGGTCTTTTTTGGAGCTTCTTCCTCTTTAATCTACACTTCCTTTTCCTTTTCCTTTTCTTTTTCTTTGCAAATAGGCTCATCTAATTCATATCCATCTATCACCACTAAAATTTGAAAATCTTCATCAACCTTGACACTTGCACTCTCAATAATATTTCTTAGTCTTTTTTTGTAGCACTAGTAGGATTTAATTTTAGTAGAGTATCCAAGGAAGATTCCTTCATTAGACCTTACATCAAACTTTCCCAAGTTTTCTTCATCTCTTTTGATATAGAATTTTCTTCCAAACACTCTAGAGTACTTGACAGTAGGGATCCTTCCATACCACAACTCATAGGGAGTCTTTTTATTGTTTCCTTTTGCTTGAACTTTTTTAAGTATATAAACAATAGTATGAATTGATTCTCTCCAGTAGACTTCCGGTAGGTTAGCTTCTTTCATCATATTCCTTGTAGGTTCTTGAAAAATCCTATTTTTCCTTTTAACTACTCCATTTTGTTGTGGAGTTCTAGGGGAAGACAAGTGCCTATTTATGTTGTGATTCTCACAAAACATGTTAAATTCATTGGAGCTGAACTCATCACCTTTGTTAGACCTCAAACACTTGATTTTTATTTCCATTTAATTCTCAACCATAAATTTAAATTCTCTAAACCTATCTAGGGCTTTAGATTTTTTTAAAGAAAAGTAACCCATATCATTCTCGAATAATCATCAATCAAAATCATGAAATATTTGTCACCTTGAAGACTTGTTACTCTTATAGGACCACAAAGATGTGTATACACCAACTCAAATAATTTGGTAGATGATTGTTCTTTTCATTTGAAACCTCTTCTTGTTTGCTTTACAATCTGAAAATCCTTGTAGACAACATTGATAGGCTCTGTAATCTTTGGAAGATCTCTCACTTCTTGAACTAAATAGATTCTTACTATATTATCAAAATTAATGTGACACATCCTCTTGTGCTATATCCAACTTTCATTAATCTGAGTCATGTAGCAATGACCATCAACACCCTTGAGTTGATAAACATTTCCATTTATCCTTCAAACAACAATAATAGTTTTGGACCCTTTTCTAATCTCACATCCATCATTGTAAAACATAAGATTGTATCTTTGCTACACATTTTTCCAACACTCAAGAGGTTATGCCTTAAACCCTTAACAAGTAAACATCATTAGTATTATGCTTTCCATCAAAACTGTTTGAACCTATTCCACATATGTTAGTAATTGAATCATCACCAAATATAACAATTCCTCCATCATAGTTTTCAAGTTTAAAAAATTTACTCTTGTCTCTGATCATATGGCTAGAGCATCCACTACCAATGATCCAATATGTCTCTAGCATGAAAGATAGATACCAATGTACCTTCAATCTTATCCTTTGTATTTAGATGGATTTCCTTCACACATATTCTATTAGTAGAAACAAATTTATCTTTTAAAGAAATGAACAAGCATTCACCATAATCATCATCTCCATAATCAGATTCATCATTAGAGATACTTGCATCTTCTCTAACATAATAGCTTTTCTTAATCATCTTACCTTTGTTCTCCTTGTTTTTGTCATTAACAACTCTATTTGGACATCTTGAAGCAGAGTGACATATCTTTCCACAATTGAAACATTTGAAAGGCAACTTACCTTTGTACTTACCAATACCATTTTTCATTCTTCTCACAAAGTTAGCTTCCGCATCATCAAGATCCTCTTGATTTGATTCTTCAATCTTCTCTTATTTCCTAGCCTTAAAATTAGTCTCAAATTTTGCACCATTATTTGTACCAAATTCTCTCATTTCAAATGCAAATAGAGAACCATACAATAAATCTCTAGTATACTAATGGGTATGTGCAGGATCATCATGGAAAAAATAGGCCCTTAAGTGGCAAAAAATTCAGACAAATCAGAGTTAGACAACTTGACGTAAAAATTTGAATAAGTTATCGATATTATTTCAAAAATATGTAAGAATAGAATTTGTAGCAAATTTAATGTAGTTTCTAAACTACTAGGTTTATTTAAAAAAATCTATTTGGTGAAAATTTGAAATTTCAATATAGTAGTACTTAAATTTCAAGGAAAAAATAAGAAGTAGGTGTTTGTCCGACCACCCTAACAATAATAAAATGATAATATTTTTTATAATATTTTAGATATAAGTAGAGGACTCATGTCGATGTGATGCATTTTTTGTAATTTTTTTCCAAATAAATAATTAATTATGAATTTTTTATTACAACTTTTAAAAAATAAAAAAACTCGTATGTCTAACCACCTTAACTTGTTCAAAAATTCATGAAATTCATTTATTTTTTAATCCTATAGTATGTGAAGCATAGAATGTGAAGCATTTTTTAGATTCAAAAAATGTGATACCATTTGAAAGCTATAGATGTTGTTCAATTAGCCTATCAATCAGGACTTTAGTTATAATTCAATAGAAAATAAATAATAATTATTTATTATATTCAAAGTAAAGCATAATTTATATTGGTGGAAAGCTGATAATTTCCTTTAAAAACCCTTTTCGTTTCATCAATTTTGGGTAAAAAGAAAGTCATCAACCACATACCCTACAAAAACCCATCATATTGCCACTTTTTGGCCCATCATGATCCTGCACATACCCTAATCTAGATTTGTAAATTCATCAATAGTAGAAACTTTATGACTGTAAGCTTTAGGAAGGGTTCTAATAATTTTCTTTACCACTTTTGATTCTTTGAATTTTCCACCAAGACCTTTGATGGAGCTGACCACTTCATCTACCCTTTTCATGTAGCTTGTAATGTTTTCATCTTCAAAAATTCACAAGTTCTCAAATGAAATCTTCACATTTTGCATCTTAGCTTGCTTAACCTTATCATCTGCTTCATAAAATCTTTCCTACTTTGTCCAAATTTCTTCAACAATTTTCAAATTCATAACTTTCACCAATTCATAATTTGTAAGACTAATCAAGAGAGCATACCTTACTTTACTATTTATTTCATAGGCCTTGATTTTAGTTTCAGTTCTTAGACTAGTTGTAGGCATAGTATATCAATTCTAATATGATATCTAGAAATCAAATCCTAGATAACTTAGAAAGCCTTCCATCCTTGTTTTCCAAAATGCATAGTCTATTCCATCAAGCACATGGATCTCCTTCTTGTGTGCCATCCCAGATTTACCTTAAGTGGTTATGATTTCTTCCAAGGAACCTTGCTTTGATACTAATTTTTGAATGCACAAGACAAATGAGAAGGGAGAGTGAATTAGTTGTACCTTATCACTTCAAAACCCTCATTAACATTTAGATTGACATTCATTCAATAAACACTTAATTTTTTATGATGAATTAGCATGAGAAGCAAATAACAAAAACTAAAACACAACAACACCATACACAAGAGAACATCAGATTTATTTGGAAACCTCGAGATGAGAAAAACCATAGTGAGGATTAGGTCACAATATAAAGTAACTTCAACATTGAATACAATAGGGCCCACTACTCAAAGAAAGAAATAAAGGATCACTGCTAAAGGCTCATTGAAAAAATAGAAAAGAAGATAGAGAAGAATGTTATACAAAGAAATTCATCTCAATACAATAGTGAATCCACCACAATGTCACCAACACCTTCGTAACCTGATTGAAGAATTGTAGACACCTTCTACTCACTGCCTCCAGTAATCTAAGACATGAAAGCTTGCACTAGTACACTTCTCAATTTTTCACTTTATAACTTTGCAATCCACATCATTCACATCTCTATTATCTATCTCATCGTCCCTAAACAACTCAAATCTTATTTATACCATCTTCAACCTTGAAACCATTCTCCAAGGTCAAATATGCACCTCAACCATGCAAATTTAAATTAGGTCAGCACCAAAACATTCTTGTGGTGGAAAGGAATGAAGTAAAACCTCAAAAATCCTTAGCTAGGACCTAAATTCATACTTACAAGCCACACCATTCTTCCTCAACCAACAAAGAACCTTCACAAGTAGTGTAAATGCCAAGGTCATTCTTTACCCATGTAAACACCATTAATATTTTAAGTACATGTTTCCTTTGATCTATCCATAATTCATGAACAAAAAATTACATCTAAACACACTCTATAATATTCCACAAACACCCTACAATCCAACAAACTCCTTCACAACAATGTCCCTTTGAAGGATGTACACACCCAGTACATCCAGACAACTCTTTCATACACTGTAACTCAAGAAACTAACTTCTAAAGCACCAAACCACAAACCTCCTCAACTAAAGAAAGATACTAGCACTATCAAAACTCCTTTAGATTTGAAAGACCTAAAACATTACTATGGATAAATAAGAAGAAAAAACATTTCTCCCAGACACCTCTACAATACATAGTTCACACTCTAGAGAACACAAATTCTTCTATACAATGATTTAACATACCAAAATTTGGATATAACACCTCTGAACATATCTCACCAACATATCTGAAATGTGTAAGCATATCTTCAACCTAGAAGAAATGTGGAGCAATATAAGAACACACCCTTGCAACCCATAACATCGTTGCAACACATTGTTTCCTCTTTTTATCAAATGTTCTCAAAAGTACTTGGAAACCAAGCACTAGAGAAACATCCTCATCATCTTCATCACTTCCTCAACACAACTGAACCAACAAAAACATAGCAACTCAATCATATATCACCAAATCTTATCAAAGCAACACTACAAGTTGACACCAATATCTTACTAGTGTCAACATAATGCAACTAATAAAATGATCGATAACATCAACTACTCATACACACAACAATATCTCTCAATAATGATGTTCTTCTTGCTTGACACCAAATGACAACGCAAGCTTTTTGACATCAGTGATAACACCAATTTTCTCATACTTACAATAGAAACAAGACAAAAAGCCTCTACAAAATGAAGAGAGTATGTGAAAAGATACCACATGTCCAAAAACTGCAGTCCATAAGTAAAAAGTGGGTTCACCTTTGATATGCTCATGAACTCATGGAATGCATTAAGATTGCAACATGAGTCAAAATTTTGTAGTTCCACAACATTCATTTATGATTTCTTTGTAATGTCCCACAAAATGGTAGAAACATGACACATGGTCTCATTTCATAGCTCCACAAGCTGCCCTTGCCTTTAGTAATAAACCATTCATGGAAATGCATAATCTAGTAAGAAATTAACACTTATCAATAATTTGAGGTTTTGCAAGGATAGAAAATGACAAAATAAGAGCCTCCCCCATGGGGCCCAGAAAGAATTGAGACCTTATAGCCATACAATAAAATATTTAGGGAAAAGGGGATCACTCAATTGCCTAATGCAAGGGGCTAATTGAAAAATGGGAGAGACACCATCAGGTCACGACTTTAGTGGTAGGTGATCCTGATAATCAGTGAATGTGATATTAGAAAAAAATATAAAGGTTTTTTTTCATACTTAGTGTTTTAGGCAAGCACAAGGTTTTTAGGCAGATAAAATGCATGATTTTAACACCCCTATCTTACACAATCAATGGTTAGTATAAAGTGACAACATTTTGGCAAATTCTAGAAGATGATTTCCTACTAATCATGGAATATACATGCCTTATTAGTGCATTGGGTATATATTCAAGGAATTTCTTTAAAAATAGGGCCCTCCAAAGCAAAAGTAAACATGTGCAAACTACACCCAGAGGAAAGCAAGAAAAACATAACATACATTCCTTGAAGGAGAATGCAAGGTGTGCAAGGGAAATTGTTAGAAAGAAGGAAAAGTTAAAATAATATGTACATGAAATTTTTAAAACCTAAAAAAAGTAAGAGGTGTGTGCAGGATCATGATGGGCCAAAAAGTGGTGATATGATGGGTATGTGTAGGGTATGTGGCTGATGACTTTTTTTTACCCAAAATTGATGAAACAAAAAGGAGTTTTAAAGGAGATTCTTAGCTTTCCACCAATATAAATTAAGCTTTACTTTGAATTTAATAAATAACTATTATTCATTTTCTATTTGAATTAAGATTAAAGTCATGATTGATAGGCTAATTGAAAAATATCTATAGCTTTCAAACAATATCATATTTTTTGAATCCATAACATGCATCACATTCTATGCTTTGCATACTATAGGATTAAAAAAAGAAAAAATAAATTTAATGAAGTTTTGACCAAGTTAAGGTGGTCAGACATACGAGTTTTTATATTTTTAAAGAAGTTGTAATAAAAAATTCATAATTAATTATTTACTTGGAAATAAATTACAAAAAAATGCATCACATCAAAACATGAGTCCTCTACTTATATCTAAAATCTTATAAAAACTATTATCATTTTATTGTGGTTAAGGTGGTCGATAGACACCTACTTATTTTTTCCCCTGAAATTTAAGTACTCTTGCATTGAAATTTCAAATTTTCACCAAATAGATTTAAAATAAAAAAAATAGTAGTTTATAAACTACATTAAATTTTCTACAGATTCTATTCTTACATATTTTTGAAATAATATAGATAACTTATTCAAATTTTTACATCAAGTTTCCTAACTCTGATTTTTTCTGAATTTTTCACTACTTAAAGGCCTATTCTTTCCATTATGATCCTGCACATACGCTAAAGTTTGAGATGAATTCCATTAGCTAGAATGGGAAGATATTCACAATCTAGCCTAGAGAGATGAAAAATGTTTTCCTCCCTATAGTTGATGATGATATAGAGGACACTCTAGATCATATCAAATTTGGTGTGTCTACTAGCCTTGGCTTTGTGTGCATCCCATTTTAGTACCAAATCTCCCTCTTGGAACACTCTATGGAGAGCCTTTTTATCAAAATTTATTTTGACATGTGCTTGATGAGTCTCTAAGACCCGCATGAATTTGTTCCTAATCTCTTCTAACTTCATTAGTTCGGCCAACCTTATTGACATAACATCATTTTTTCTAGCACAAACTAATGTGCCAGCTCAAGAGAAGGAAAATACAATGAGAATGGTAACCTTGATTCTCTTCCATAAACCAACATGAAAGGAGAGTTACCAATTTCTCTCTTAGGAGTAATTCTATCACCCCAAAGGGAAATCTTAAATGTTCTATGCCAAAAAAAATTATTATCCTCAATAGTCCTTTTGATGATCTGGATGAGGTTCTTATTTCAGGACTCAGATAGGCCATTACCCTAAGGGTAATAATTATATGCTATTTTTAGATATATTCCATGTTTAACTGCTCAATCCATAATTTTAGCACTAACAAAAACCTTGGCATTATGAAAGATAATATTGGAAGGAGAACCAAACATTGTAACAATTCCATCAAAAAACACTAGGACCGAAGTATCAGTGGCATCCTTTAAGGAAATTGTCTCTTTCCACCTAGTGAAGTATCCTATGGTTTTCAAAATCCATTTATGCCCAACACTATATGGAGGATTTATCATGACAAGACAATCCAATCCCCATTGTGTGAGTGGTTGATCAAATTGAATTGGATGGAGAGGTAGGGCAACCAACCTTTGATTTTTAGAGAAGAAAGTGTATTTTTTTCAATTCCTTATCCATTTGTGAGCATCATTAAATAGGACTAGCCAATCGTATCCAACCCTCATAATCTTAGCACTAGTAGTCCTTGTAGAAAAATGGCCACCTGAAGGACCATCATGAAATTCATCCAATAGTCTACTAACCTAATTTATCTTTGTGCATATTAACAAGACCCCATTGAAGTCCCTTCTGAAAATTAAACCATTCACTATCCTTTCTTGTGACTAGGGAGTGAGATATCCAAAATAGATCTCACCAGGCTTGTAGGATCAATGACTACCCATCCTTTGAAACAATGTGTCCCAAAATCTTTCCTTGGTCAGTGACAAAGACACATTTGCTTGGATTTAAGGAAATATCATATTCCTTCCATTTTTGAAAGACCTCTTCAAGGTGGCTAAAATGGTCTCTTACATGTTTTGAAAAAAATGTTATATCATCCAAGTAGATCATTAAAATATTTATGAACACACCTTGAAATGCTATATCCATGGCTCTCTAGAAAGTAGCACGTGTATTGGTTAAACCAAAAGGAAATTTTCAATAAGCATATGTACCCCAATTGGTGGTAAAGGGTGTCATGTGTTGATCAAATTCTTGAACTAGAATTTGATTGTAGCCTGAATAACCATCTAAGAAAGAAAATATTTTTGAACCACTGACCTTTTTATAGAATCTAATCCATGGAAGGAATAGGATAATGATCCTTCAAGGAATCCCTATTTAGGTCTCTAAAATACACACAAAGCCTTATTTCCCCATTCTTCTTTCTAATAGGGACAAGCTTTGCCACCCATGAAGAATGTTTGATAGAAAATATCATCCTAGCCTATATTAATTTGGTCACCTTCTTCCTCATCGAAGGCTCAATTGAAGGATTTACAGACCTTTGTTTCTACCTTATAGGCTTGGCACCTAGATCCAACTCAATAGTATGTTGGGCAAGGTTTGGGTCAAAAAAATTTAGGTCTTCATAAGTCCATGCAACTATATCTCTATATCTATTACAAAGATCAATAAAAACCTTATGTTCAATAGCAAAGGATACCATTCCCAAGTGTAAGGATCTCCCTTCTACAATAGTAATTGAATTGAAGCTGCCCTCTTTGCATCCAGGTTCATTTTCTTCTTGTAACATCTATCCAATTAATCACTAATAAAGTATGAAAATCATGGAATGTCATGAAGTTAATATAGATTCAATCTAAAAGGGGTCAATTTCTTTTTTAGAATATATGAATAATTTTAACAATTATCACAATTAGTTTAGAATCCATTTAAAGTACTCTAACATGAACTTAAGACTTCAACTTGTTTTCCATTGCAATATAGGTTTACACACACTTGAAACCATATTTACGATATTTGTAACAATCTAATTATAATAACTACGCTACTCTAAAATAGGTACAATGCTATAGACAAGTAAACAAGAGTCATCTACTCCCTTCAAACAATAGGTCACAAGAAAGATAAAGGAATTAACATATGCATTACAAAGCTCTTCACTTCCTACCTTCATAACCTAAGTCAAAGAAGAGAGAGAGCATCATCAAGGTGATATCCACCCTACCACAAAGCCTTAGCTTCCCTATGCAACTCCACTAGAGAGAAGCCTAACCCATCATAAAGGATCTAGCAATGTGTAGCCAACATTCTCACTACATGTATCATTGTCAAGAAAGCATACCTATATGCTCATGCAATTCACATTTATTAAACTCACCCATTGAACCCATTTATATGAAAGATAATGTAAGTCAACCCAAACAATGCACTTATGAAAGTAACCATGACAATCAAGTTTATAGCATAGAATGTCCTGATCATCTCGCTATGATATCTTGACACTCTATAAGATGGATAAAGAAGTAACCATAAGATTAAGCCTATACCGACATCAATAAAAAATACAGTTTCAAGAAAAAGGCCAACCCATATTCCCCACGTTCCCTAAATCCACTCACTAATAGTGATTTAAGAACCCAAGGTCTTATTTCTTCATTGGTAATTTTCAAGTTTCAAACCTGTCCCTAGGCTCCAATGAAAGTATAATAACTCACACATACTCATAAAATTATACTCTTAAATATTGATATTAGCTATTGAATTGGTATACTTATATTATAAATCAATTCACAATTTTCACTCTACAAATTGCAGCAGGAAGGGAAGTGTTCAAACAGTCATAACTTTTACATTACTAAATCAAATTCAAAACATTAATATGTTTTGGAAAGGTTGAAGAATGAAGAACAAAACCCAGATTTTTTTTTTAAGAATCACAACCGTTTAAGAGCAGATTTATCTGCAATTCATCACACTATTTCCTACCAGAACAGGAGTTTA
>VDFB02325094.1:0-104080 GCA_007258455.2 Sequoia sempervirens | reverse complement strand
AATTCTCAGATTCTATTCCCCATGAAACAAAGTATAATAATACCCTAAATATGCTTGTGGGGCAAGGTAAACAAGAAGATGCATTATTGCTTTTTGATGATATGAGGTCACAAGCTATTGTGCTAAGTAGGTTTACATATCCTTCAATTCTTAATCCTTGTTCCAAAAGTGGTGATCACCAGTGTGCTCTTTTAACTTTGTTTGAGATGGAGGCATGGTATGCTGCAAAAATCATCAGTACTGACAGGGAACCATATCAAGATGAAGGTGACTGTAAGTTCTATGTAAAATTTTATCAGGCTAATAAGGAGAATGTATTTGATATTGAGCATCAGCCACTATTTGAAAGTAGGAAAAGGGAAGTAGGGATTGAGAGCATGTAATGTCCCCTTCCTAGACAGTACCGTTGTGTTTGAGGTTAGCCTATTATTTAGATCCTCGTAGGTTGGCAGAAGTGTTTAGAGGATCATCTGAGGCAGTTATCTAGCGTTGGGAACATCACTCCAGCAGTTGATTCAGGTTTGGGGCCTTTGCAGGCATTTTCAAAGTGATTTAAAGGCACTTACTATTTATAGTAAGTCAAGCAGGCAGGAGTTGCTATTTTTAGCAGGGCACCTGATTTAGCTGGTCAGCTCAGTTTTGACCCAGTTTGACAGTTTGATGAGCAGATGGAGAATAATGGAGCATTTAATGATTATTAAATAATTATTATTTTGACTTTATGTTATAAAGTCACTTTAATGATATATAAAAATATTAATGATTAATGGCATATTATAAAGTATTTAATACTTTATAATAAAGGAGAATTATTATTATAATGAATAATTATTTATTCATTAAAAGGGGACGCCATTATTTTAATATTATTGCCTAAGTCAAAAAGAGGCGAATTTATATTATTAAATGCATTTTAATTGATTTTTTGAGAAAGGGTCGAATTCTTGAGAGAACTTATATATACAGCTGAAGGCAAATCGAACTCATATGTTGATTATTCGAATTTGTTATCTTTTCTCTTTGAGAGCATTGGGGTTTGAGAAACCAGGGTTTCTGTAGATCAACCAGTTTTGAAGAACGTTCCCTCTTCAGGATCTGACATACTGAGACTGTGAAATATTAGTTGAAGATTGTCAACAGAGTAACTTCATTCAGAGGTTGCATTTGAGCTTACTAAGGTGGATTCAGACAAGGGTTTCACAGAGATCTTTCATGTAAGCAATAAGGCGTTTCACTCATTCTTGTTCTATGATCTGGCACATTGTTCAAGGGCCGTACTTTATTTATTGTTGTTGGCTGGGCTGTACATTTGTACCAGCAAGGGCCGTACTCAGCAAGGGCCGTACTTTCTTTACTAGAGAATACGCCTTGCCTTTTTGATCTTTTGTCTTCTGCAAGTTGGACGCCTAGGTCTCTGGGGTCTTGTGCATCGTTTTTGAGGTTGGAGATTTGAGTTCTGAAGCTGGCCGTACCTTTTCTTCATCATTTCATGGTGGCTGCAATAACCAGGTTTTCACAATAAATGTTATTGCCTTTTCCTTTGCATGTTGATTAAATCATAGTGTAATCATTCAAAATGATTAATAAACCATCTGGCATCGAGATTTGATCTATGTTCTGTAGTTTTTATGCATCTATTATTTTATATTATTTTTCCAGTCATTTCTTGCAAAATCGCAATTTGTTCTTTAATTGCAAAAACACCAAAAAATCAAAAATTCAGAAAACAAAACAAAAACCTCAGCATTATTGGCCAGTGATCGGGTTGAGAGACACCTGGTCTCTTACAGAGCATTGCCATTCTGCAAGCACCATACCATTTAGAAGAGATGCTTGCTATAATCAACAAACCACTAGATATGTACACTAAAGACTCTTCATCAATTTTTATTCCGGCAGCTGCAATCATATATATGAAATTACAGATTGAAGAACTCATTTTATTTTCTGTTAAACAATCAATTGTTCCTGAATTCAGTTTTAAACTGCTCAAGGAAGGTAATCTTAATGATACGCATGAAGAGAATGCACTTTGACCTAAAGGACAAAGGTAACCAAGTTAACTTGTTTCACTCCATATTCCAAGGGGGGAAGGATGTTGACCATCTTATGTCAAAGCAGCAAGGGAGCATTCCAGTTATCTCTTCCAATAAAGATATGGGATGCTTTGTGTTGTGTATGGATAAGTGCCATGCATGTCAGGTAACTCTGTAATTTGATGACCAAAAAACTTTGGAGAAATTTAAGAGGAAGTCACATTACAATGATGGATGTGATAATTTATGGATTCATAATGTTTTGTAAAAGAGACCCCAAGAGTCTCATATTGAAATTCCCATTTTCAAACAATCAAGGATCCCAATTAGTAATGTGACTCCAGCAAAGTCATTTGAATTAGAAAATTCAGACATCAAGAACAAATGTTTACATAATCTAAATATTGGAGGGAGTCCTGCAGGAGAGGTCTCAAAGAAATCAATTCCACCGAATATGCAGAACAGTGAAACTGATTTTCAGGAATACCTGCTGCACATAAGTGATAAGTCTATGTATTTGGAAGGAAAAGCTAAACAGTTTGAAATAAAAGATGCCAATGGAACTGCACCTAAAATAGACAGCTGCAGTCCAATACAGATAAGTGATCCTAGAAGCCCAATATTTGCAGCTGTGGGAGACAATAGCAAATTCAATCAGAAATGTAACACCATTGTATTGAAGAAGCTAATACTGAAAATCATATGGAGAAAGTAAGTGCAATGACATCGTATAATGATAGATGGAGATATAGCTTCATTGATTTTTGTACACTTAGAAGAACCAAACAAAGAGACTATATGTCAAAGGAGTTTGAAGGAAAAATTAAAGAGTAAACAAGAGGCTCGAAATAAACTAAGATTTCTTTCTACTAGCAAGGAGGGAATCAAAAGTGAGAGTGGTCTAGAAGAGGAAGGCTTTGGGTTCATGAGTCTTTCAAAATTACTAGATAGTGGTTCATATGGAGATCAAGTGACTTCCTTCCATGGTGAGCTACATGCTTTATGGAACTACGTTCCAAATCAACAAACAACATGGATCAAACAGTTGCATTTGGGAGAATACTGCTACAATACGCCCTACCATATGTCTATATGTATGTCTCCATTTATGGCACTATGTGGATTGTCATATCCCCTTCTTAAAAATGAAAGACTAATTGAAGACCCACGTCCAATTCAGTGGCAATTCCATTCTGGGATTGCATTGTACTTATTGCTTCAGCTAGAACAACTTATAGTTGCAAGCAGTCAAATCAGCAACATTGATTAGGGTCTGTGGATTTATGCAGTTGCACATAGTTTGAGTGTGTTGTTACCAGCCTGTGGAGCAGGGTTTCTAGCTGTCCAAAATACTATGAATTTTGAATATTTACTGTCTGTTGACGTTTAAATTTGCACCTCTGGAATGCATATTTGAAACGGACAGCTATGCACAGTAAAACTGCTCTTCAAATTAGGAGGGGAAGCTCCCTCTTGCTGATGGTATTGAAAGAAAATAAACTGAAAACTAAGTTTCCTATCTTTTTGATCAGCTAGAGCACAAGGTTTATTAAACACAAACGTTGCAGCTAAGATTTTCCAATTTAAGAACTTCAACTACGACTAACTTAAGCTAAAGACGTTTCTAAATTCTCAAGTAATACGCAAAGCAAGAGAAATTAGAAATGAACAAGGTTGATTCTCTGACAAAGTGCTTCAATAAACTCTTTCTCAACATACATCTACACACTTCAATGTAAGCTGAAATTAAGATCATAAAAGTATAACACAAATAACGGAAATCTGAGACGTTATACCAAGGCAAGGGAGGCTCATGATTTTATTTCTCAAACTTCTGGAACAAAAATAACTAAAAACATGCCTGAAACAAAAGCTTGCAGCTAAAGAGGCTTGAAAAACTTGTTCTTACACAATAGGAAAAGCAATTACAATAACTTCTTGTTGGCTAAAAGAGATTCAACAATTCGCTATCATAAAACAATTGAACAACACTGAATAACAAATAGAAGGCACTTAGGCTCAACGTTTTGTTATCACTAGCATGGTTAAAGAAAACTAATGAGCAAAGGCTCTTATTTATAAGCTAAGCAGAGGAGTAGGGAACCCTAAACTCTCCTTGCTTTCACAATCTAGGGCTTGCTCAGCAAGCAAGCTTTATTTCTAAATATAGAAAGAAGATAACATCTAACACCTAAGAAAGCAGAAAAAGCAGGGACTGCCAACTATTACAATTTATCTTCTTTCTCTTCTTCGAAGAATGGATAAGAATTGCTCCAAAAATAGAAAGAAAGTGGAAAGAAAGCTTCTAGAAGAAAGCAGTTTTAGATCTCAATCACATCTACTAAAAAGCAGGAAACTGTGTCCCGATCCGGTGCATCTATCCCATCAATAGCAAAGTTGCGTTTTTCCAAGATATCTTCTCCATTTGCAATTGATCTCAAGAAATCTTCGACCTCATTGGCCGCTTTTTCAAATCTTGTTGACATCATGGCAAGGTGACTCATTTTGCCACCAACTATATTGCTGCTATCACAGCTGCGCACAACACTCTGAAATTGAGCTTGCACTTCATCAAGCCCGACGTAAGAACCATCTTCAAGACTGTACTGAGAAGGAATCTCTGTGACAAACTCATTGATGAAAAAAAGAGCTTCGATCACCCTTTGTCTATTGACAATAAACTCCTCGGATATCCTCTCGTAAATTTTAACCTTGAAGACATGACGCTCTCTCCAAGCAAGGATCTACCACTAGTGTTTTTTTGAGGCCGCTAAACCATAGGTTGTATCTAAATCAGCAATGATGATTTCATGCCTTGGTTTCACCTCAGCCACTGATTGTTCAAACCCTTGGATACCTTGACGTAGCTCATGAGCGTTTTCTCTCTACTGAAACATCTGTGCCAAGATCTCCTTGCCTCTGACAATGAAACTCTTGATCCACTCTTGAGTTTCCTTCCCACAAATAACAAGCTACCTCAACTGATGATGATCAGCTAGTGTATCTAAAACTTGGGGTAGCAACTGAGTAGCCTGTGAAGAACCATGGACAAGGTTTGAAATATAAAGCCTGAGCTGCTGTATTTCAGCCTTGAGGGCTGTTTTGTTTTCTCCATCCTTGAGCACTCCTTCTTGAAGGTTTTCAGACACAACTTTGAACAAATTGACATCCGTATGTTTGGTATTTCTACCAAGATTAGCCTTGACCATTACGAAGTCATCCATATTCACCTCATCCCTGTTCTTATCTATGGGAGGTATGGCAGTCTCCATAACCATCTCACCATCAGGATTCCTATCAAAGTGAACTTGCTTCTTTGCTTTCTTCTTAGGAGGTTCCTAATAGATGTTGTCAAGATCATCAAAATCTACCTGATATGAAGGTCATCTTCTCTCCCTTACCAAGGAGCTCTCAAGCCAAGACACGGTAGTATCTTTACTAACTTCCTTGAGAGGTACAATTGCAATTTATTCATCTTCTTCAATATCTAGGTCAATATGGATTGGTGAAGACCCTGTCAGTGGTATAGAATCATGTGCTAAAGGCGCTTCTTCTATCTCCTTCTGAGGTATAGGCTCTTCTGGAGGAGCTTCTGCTTCAACCGTTGATGGCTCCTATATGACTATACCTGAGAAGTCTAGCCTCCTTCTTACATTTTTATTTGATCTACTACCCTTCACACCGTCTTGAGACTTACGCCTTTCCCTTTTGATTGTGCTCTGGAAGAGGAGGGAAGTGATGACTGTACCCTTGGCGGATCTACTGCTGATATGGACTTCTTCCTTTTGAGAACTAGGAAGACCTTGCTATGTTCGAGGACTTGCCTCATCCTTTCTTCGACTGAGAGGGATTCCTTATTAGCCCAGTTGACTTGAGGAAGGGGCTGATCTCCAATTCTCTTATGGGCATATATCGGGAGTAACACATCCTCATCATCATCTAACAATCCTTCGATATCCTCTGATAAGCAATCCTTCATCTGGTGAAGAGTGAGCCTACTATAACCGCACATCCGCACCTCGAACTCATTTGTACAATTGGCCCAAAAATCTTCAAGGGTGGATATGTGAGCATAGTTTCTCTCAAGTCAGCCATCATCTAACAAGTCGGCCATCCTCATCATCATCTAACAATCCTTCGATATCCTCTGATAGGCAATCCTTCATCTTGTGAAGAGTGAGCCTACTATAACCGCGCATCCGCACCTCGAACTCATTTGTACAATTGGCCCAAAAATCTTCAAGGGCGGATATGTGAGCATAGTTTCTCTCAAGTTGGCCAGCGTAGACGCCACGAGGATCATAAGATCGTCTCTCGCTGTAAGGCTTGAGACCGAGTTTGTCTAACTCATCTCCCATGGTTTTAGCATTTGTTGTTGTCCTGCATGTATAGATTCCCAGTCCCAATGGAAAATTGAGGGCGGGTTTCTTTCTATTCCTCAATAACGCGTGGACATCATGTGCCTGCCTTAAGAACTCCATAAAGACAACTTCGTCTGATGGGTACCTTGGTAGCATGAGCGAAGCACCGGAATAGCCATAGACTCTGAGATAGGTGAAAGTAGGAAATTGTATGAACCAATCTGCCCACTCTGCCATCACTGCCCTGGCAACTGAAGAGATACGAATGTGCAATTCATTGTCCAGGTCCAGCATTGTGTACATCAGAAAACCATCATTCACCCTCTTGTAGTGATGCAGTGACTTTGTGAATTCCAACTGAGGATAGTAGTTGTAGATATGTTGTACGCTCAATGATCCCTCGGTGTTCAACCCTCTGAATTGACCATGGTAGGCCACTAGGTAGACCAGGTAAGAAACCATATGGAACTCATGAACCTAGAAATATTATATTATTTGCTGATGAAGGCTGTCACTGATCAAGGTGGGCCAATCATAGAACTCAGTCTTCTTCATGATATGGGGTATACAGTAAAACATCCAAGGCTGAAACTTGGTAGCATTTTCTTGTCCAGTGACCCTGTTGAGCAAGGTGATTATGATAGTAATCTCATCTTTCAACTCGCCTCACCCGATGTTCTTAGGCAAAGTCTTATGCTTCTCTTTCATCCACCTTTGAGCAATCTTCTTGCTATATTTGTCTTTGTGCATTTCCCACATCCTCTCGCATTCACCCTTTGAGATAGTGACACTTTCAAGCCAAGGGGGAATGGAGAAACATTTCTCAATCATATCAGGTTTCAAACTACAGATCAATCTGCCATCAATTGATTGAATCTCCCTTGTAGCCGGATTGTAATGCTTGATGCAAGCGATTATGAACTCGAGGCTCTAAACCGAAATAGGAATAGACACTGTTGCGAGGAGTCCAGAGTGTCCCAAGTTTCTGATTGAAGTGTTGCCTCCACTCTCCAAAGCATGTAGATCAAACACCGGCTTGATGTGATGCAAGTCCGTCTCAGCTGTTTTGATGAAATCATGGTAGAGAGCTGATTTGGTCTTGAAATCATTGGGAGTGTACTCTATTTTGAAAAACTTGAAGAATGACTGTAAACTCGCCTAGGTTCAGACAAGTTTTGAGCAACCTTCTATTTTTAGAACACTAGTTTTTCTTCCTCCAACGGACAAACTTTTTGAAAATTTTCTGAGATATGGGTTTTGTTCAGAATTTCGTTGCAAGACAACCCAAATCGTCTGTTTTTTAAAATTTTGAATTTAGACTAAAAAAGCAGCAAACCCTAATTTCTTCAATTTTTCACGAAAAAAGCTAGCACCTGGGTTTTGTTCAAAATACAATTAGAAATGGACCCAATTGATCAGATTTGAAAAACACTGAGGGCTGATCGAAAAAGCAGCCAACCCTAAAATTTGAAATTTTCTTGAAAAAAGTTGTGAAATGGGTTTTCTTCAGAAGACTGGTTTGAGAGGACCCAGATGATCAAAAATTGAATGCACTGAGGATTTCACTGACATGCAAATAAAAAGCAGCTGCTGCAACTTGATGAACTTCTTGAAAATTTCTTTAGAAGAATGAGATGATAAGACCCAGATGGCTGAAAATTGAAAATCTTGGCCTTCTTCTTCAAAAATTTGATCTTCTAGATGAAAAAGCATCAAAAAGCAAGGCCTTATGTTGTTGGTCTGAAAATTTTGATAAAGAATCAACAAACTTGGGTTCTTGAATCTTGAAATATCACTTCAAACTTGCTGCTCCAACTTTCTCCTTGGAATGCTACTTATAAAAATAATGAAAATTACATGGAAGAGAGGTGTTAAATAGACTTAGGGTTTGAAATAGGTCTGTTTTCTTTTATTTTTATCTTCAAAATCCTAAAATTGGCTTGTTCAATGAATCGGACATTCTCTTCATCTCACAATTTTGAAATTTTTGAAAATTTTGAAAATTTCACTAAGGCATTGAAAGTTGGGCGCCCTTCTTGGCTGGAGGCGCCTACTTCATTCAGACTTAAACCATTTTTCTGAGTTTTTCAACTTTTCTTCCATTTTGACCCCTGGTTTGATCCTGATTTCTGGATGTTTAGTTGATCCGACGGACGAACTAAATGATTTATCGCGTAGCCTGACTGTATCTGAGAAGATTGTTCTGGAGGCGTCTCTGGCGAAAAACTTCGTTTTGACCTTCAAATTCATGGGAGCCTATTTCCTCCAAGGACGCCCATTTTGTCCATAGTTAGCCATTTTTTTTATTTTCAAGTTCTTCCTTTTACCTCCTCTGCTTCAGAAGATTTTACAGTTTCGGATGATCTGGGCATCAGACGGACTAATGGCTGGACTCATTGCGGAGCAGAGAGGATTTTGAAGGGAGTTCTTTGGGAGTAACTTCATCAAAAATTTGAATCTAGGCCACCAAAAGCTTGGGTGCCCCTAGCAAGCTGGGGCGCCCAACATCACCATAGTTAGCCATTTTCAATAAATTTCACCTTTGCTTTTGACTTTGACATTTAAGCTCTTGTTTTACCCTCTGTTTCCCCTCCTGTATCTGATGACTGCCAACCCTGATTGACGTGTCGATGGTCTCTTTGGAAAGCCTAATCAATCCTAGAGAAGACATGTTGGAGGCTTCACTGGCAGATTCATCCGTTTAGGCCCTCAAAATCAAGGGTGCCTTTCTCCTCTAGGGGCACCCATTTGCTCCAGACTTGGAATATTTTATCTAATTTTCTTCTTCTCATTTGAACCTTCATTCTATACCTTGAGCTCGATCTGGATTTGTCGGAAATCAGCCAGTCGAATGTCCGGACGAAGATATCCGCTGCGAAGCTATTTGAATTCTGGATAGATTGAGCACTTTAACAAACCCTAACTGCTGGATTAGGACCCTTAAAAAGTTGGGCGCCCCTCTTCACTTGGGGCGCCCAAAGTTCCCAGACTTAGTCAAATTTTGGTGATTTTCATGGTTTTTATTCACTCGCATGTTCGAGAAAGAGGCAAATTTTGGCAAAACAAATCATTTGGGTCTATTCAAAATAGCTTCCTCGAGAAAACCCATGTGCCAAAATTTTTCAAGAAATCGGCCAGTCGAATGTCCTAACAAAGATATCCGCTGCGAAGCTGTTTGAATTCCGGAGAGATTGAGCACTTTAACAAACCCTAACTGCTGGATTAGGACCCTTAAAAAGCTGGGCGCCCCTCTTCACCAGGGGCGCCCAAAGTTCCCAGACTTAGTCAATTTTTTGTGATTTTCATGTTTTTTTATTCTGACTTCTGTTTGGATCCTCCTTGTTTGATCTCGAATCCCGGATGACTAGATGATCCGATGACTGCACCGTTGGATTCGTTGCGGATCTAGAAGAAAACTGAGCAACTTTGCTTGGAGGCTTAAACCCTAATTCCAACATTTAATGCCCTAAAAAGATGGGCACCTATTCTCTCCTGGGGCGCCCATGACAAGCAGACTTAGTCAAATTTTAGGCGGATTTCACCTTCTCTCCTTGTTCTTCGTGCTTGCTCACCAACTCTACTTCTGCTCAATGCTTGAGTGTTGAATCTGACACCTGGCAACTAATTGACCTCCATTGATGACCTTGAAGCTCCTGATATGCTTCTGAAAAAGCAGAATAGACCCACTAGGGAAAAACTGATCTTTTTGAGATTCTGACTGCACCAACCTGATATGGAAGTATTTTGAGCCAATCAAAATCAGATTGAACTCTAACGAACCAACTTTCTATTTTTAGAAAATTTTCCCAGTATCCGTTTCAAAAGAAACCCAAAAACAGTTATTATTTTTAGGAAAATTCTAAAAATAGCAGTTTTTCTAAAAAGTAGGGATGAAAAACTGAGATCTAGGTTTTGTAGATTAGGTCGCTCTGAGCGGACCCAGATCAAAAGATTTTGGAAATTTTACATTTTAACCCCTCATGCAATACATGCACACCCAAATTTTGACCTTTTTGACAGATTTAACAAGACTTTTACTCATTTCTTCAAAATGTATAAGTGTAACAAAAAATTTAATTTTGGGGTACAACATTGCTAACAATAATGGATGTCATAAATTAGATCTCATATTATACTTGTTTTCAAGGGTTAATAAAAATTATTTTAGCTATTCATTTTTCCAAATCTGCAATGCATGTGAGTTATACTAATTATGAAATTTCATTTTGCTAATCAGCATTTTATTAGGGTTCTAGTTTATATTTCTATTTTGCATTTTCAGTTTCATATAATCAGAAAATACAAAGAAAAATTGTTTCCTAGGGTTCCCAATTAGGGACATTACACAAGAGGAGGTTTGAGATAGACCAAAAGGATTTAGAAAGAAATATTTATATGATTGATCATTGAAAATATAATTGTGGAGATGTCTATGAACTGTCAAGCCTCTATAAGAAAGCAACATTCTTCAAAGTGACAATCATAATCTATTCCCTTCTGGCTTGTTATAAGTTATAAATTGGAGGGAATTTAATAAGGCAAGAAGATTAGCTGGAAATCATATGGAAAGAAAGTGAAATTAAGGAAAGAGTAGCTAGCCAAGGACCATCAGGGAAGAAATGAGGTCAACGGAGTGAATCATAGTTGATTATCTACACAGCCAGAATATAATGGACAAGCAAGGAACTGAGAGGCATCACTTTTGACCAGAGTTGATTTTTCAACAAAACAAACTAAATATAGCAACCCGGAATACAGTTGACACAAATATAATCAGATTGTTAAAATGAATCTCATTTTTTAAATGAGTAGCTATTTATCATCTTCAAGAATAAACTAAGAAAAAATTTTATAGTTGTTGTTTATGCCAAAATTGTATTCCTGCATGGCTGTAAAATGCTCTGTAATCCATTCCTGTATTATATCCATGATCAAAACTAGAGAGAAAATGTGGAAGATAGATAATATCAGCCCTTTACTATTCCATTTTAATATATCAGAGTCTTGAAGAAAGTAAAATTAATCAAGACCTTAATACCTTGTCCCTATGAACAATTGTTGCTAATGGATCAACTGTTTCACCATTTATCTGGATATCAAGCTTTATAAGATCAGTTTCTCTGTACCTGCATTTATATTAATAAATAGATAAAAAGGTTCAGAAAAAAAAAAGTCCTTTTATCAGCTGATTGTTAAAACCCAAAGACTAGAAAAACCACACGATGAATTTCTAATAAGGAATGAATCATGCCAATGATTTTATAGATCCCAAATAGAACTAATTATCCCAGATGTCATCCAAGAAACAATTGTTATGAGCATAACATTTGTAATGTCCCTGTTTTGGAGGTAGATTAATTTAATTTAATTAATTAATTAAGTTGTCCAAAATAATGATATTTCATGAGGATGACTAATTGGTTATTTTAATTAAATTAAAAAGTGGTATTAAATTAACTATTTATAAGGTTATCAAATAAATCGATAATATAAGGTGACCTTATATTTAATTAATTTAATATAGTGACTAAAATAAAATATTATCTCATAAAGTCACTAAAATAATATTCTAGAAGTTTCTTGAAGAATTGGAGAAAAAGAATAAATAGAAGGGTGGCTAAGCTTCCAATCATCCAGTTGTTGAATATTGCTTTGATTGAGTCTATTGTGGAGCCTATGGTTTCTGCAGTTTCTACATTCGATCATTGAGACCGAAAGCTCTCATTGATTGGCATAACTGAAGTGGTGAAAGATTCCCTCGAAAGGTTGCAGCTGTGAGAAAGATACTTCAGTCTTTCTATTGTGCTTATATTGCAAATTTGTGGCCTTTGGCCAAATTTGGTGAAGACATTTTGAGGGACTTATTGGAGAATATTTTCAGTCATTGTTAGTATCAATTTGGAGTAAGCTTGTGAAGATATTTTGCTACTTTGATCAAATCGACCTACACATGAGTATTCAGATTTTTTGCTTGGTGTGGCTTCATATTGCATTGATTTCTTGTGGGATATGAAGTGCTCATCTTTGCAAGTCTAGGCGTCCATTTTGAGGACTGTTTGGAGGAGTTTAGAGGTTGCTGCGATTTTGGAAGTTGCTGTCATTATCAGTCACATTGCTGCCAGCATTTTCAGTCATATTGCTGCAGACTTGGAGACCCACATTTTCCTTCATATCATGCTAGTGAGGGGTCGATTTCTCATGAGTATAGGCGCTGCATTTCTTAGTGCTTGCCAATGATTTCTGTTGCTTTTGGGGGAGATTGAAGGCTGCTACAAATTTATTTAATCAGTTGCAAGCAAAAACAGGGGCGGCTCCATTGGAGGCATGGTTGGCATGTTTGAAGCTTCATTCCAAGCCAACAAGGCTGCCATAGCATCCTCTCTCAAGGGCGCTTATTATGATCAGGTTCTTTTTGATATTTGCATATGAGCATTTGAATAGTGTAGTTGCAGCCATTAGTATTCAGACTTTAGAAGTGCATTTTCATTGTAAAGCCAAGAGTCTTGGCAATTTTGTGATCAGCATTTGTATTGGAGAAACATTTGAATAAAGGGGGTCATAGTTGTATACAATATTGTTGTACCCAAACCAAATTTTTTGCTTCATTAAGGTATTTTGCTTAAAAGAGTCTAAACCTTGTTAAATGATGTCAAATACAGTTTTTGGGCAATATCAAGCATGGACTTTGGTCAATGTTGTGTGAGTCAAAAGCAGCTGATGGTCAGTACCTGGAGCTCAGAATCAAAACCTAGGACTTAGAACGAGACATGTGATGATGAGGAAACACTTCACGATGAAATTATACTCCTACATGGTCGTTTTAGTGGCCAGAAGGGTGTTTACAGAGACAAAAATTGATGAAGATTTTTAGCAAAATGAAGATTTGCGCCCCTATAGCTCAAGGGTGCCCTTCTTTGAGAGCCCAGATCTTGTTACTTATGTTTATAACTGTAGTCAATCTCTTCACAATTAGCCCAGCTTTCTGATGAGCTATCCGGCGAAGTCATCCGAGTTGCAGAACTCCAGCAACTGATGTCAAAAATTGAAGGTACAAGAGGTTGCATATTATGAAGGATGGCCAATTCACAACTTTTGAGTCCCTATTGCCCAAGGGCACCCTTCTCTTTGAAGGTCCAGATTTGGTTATTTTTGCTTGCTAATGCATTTAATCTCTTCACAACTAGTCTAGCTATCTGATGAGCTATCAAATGCAAACATCCAAGACCCAGAGCTCCGGCAATCAAGGTTAGAAGATGAGGTTACGAGAAGGCTTCACATCACAGAAAATTCTCAAATGGAAAAACTGTGCCCCTCTAGCCCAGGGGCGCCCTTCAAGATAACCCCTGAGATGGATGAAATTGCAGATAAGGTCTTCATGACATCTATGATATTCTAGTCCGGCTTCGCAACTCACCAGTCAACTTGTCAATCCGATATTCTGAGAGATCGTGGCAGCGATCCTACTAAGTGTAGAAACCCTAGTTTCCCCTATTCTCCGGATCTGACAATTTTCTGTGTCTTTTCTGACGTTTTTGGTTTTTTTGCTTGTTTTTGAGTTTTGAGCAATAAATGAAATGGTACGATTTTGCATATAATTGAAATAAATTCAATAAAAAATTAAATAACTCTGGAAATGATGGAATATGGATGCCAGTACAGTTTATTACTCTTCCAGAATGATTACAAAAATACCCAGTTACATGCAATGGAAAAAACAAAGATTTTATTTGAAAACCTGGTAAAAGGCAGCAAGCTGAAAGTACAGGTCTGATAATGGTACGGCTGCATTAATGACTCACTTCCTCCTCTGTCAAAAGCCACGCAGTGCCCCTCTGGATGCCTGCGCCCCAATGGAAAGTGCCAGATGATGAAGACAAGAGGCGATTTGCTTTGGAAGAGAAAAGACGCCTTTTCTTCAATAGTACGGCCTGGTACAGTCTGGTACGGCCAGGAATTAACAGCAGCAAGTAATAAATGAGTACGGCCCTTTCTCTGTATTCTCCAGATCTCCAAAAGATATGTGCGCCTAGATGAATGAATGATTATCTTCTGAATGGAATGGAAAGCTACTCTGAAAATAAACAATCTCTGAAGCTCAATGATTTCCTCTGAATGAAGAAACCTCTGCTGCAATAAATCAAGTGTTATTTCACACTCTCTGAATTGCTTCCAGTGGAGATGGCTCGTTCCCCAAGGAATTCGAACTTGAAACCCTAAAGTCTCTCGCTCAGATCAAAGTTGATCAGTTTCAATTCTCAATAATCTCATAATGGCACAAAACCCAATGCAAATGCACTATATCTCTCAAAAGTGCGATTTCCTTAATAATAGGGTTTTAATAAAATATTCAACTTTTAATCTTTTAATTTCTCCATAGTCTCAGCCAAATATTTTATAATAATTTATAATGATCAATTTGGCCCCTTCTGATGATGGCGACCCCCTCAAGAATAATCACTTAAGTTATAATTTAATATTATAACTTTATATTATAATCATCAATTAATTAATATTTAATTAATACAATTAAATATTAATATCTCCTCGTTATTCACCCGATGACTGATCCGTCTGAAGCTGACGAACACTGAAGTGATTCTGAACACTGCCAAAGCCATACTGCTAAAAATAGCAGGGGTCCCACGCTGCCTGCCAGGAACTGCTAAAAATAGCAACTTCTGCAAGAAGTCTCCGATCAAGTCCAAACGAAAGCCTACTGATCAAACTTCGCCAACTGAAGCTGAGCCAAGCTCCCAAAATGACCCTCTATCCAGTCCATTAGCCTACGAGGGTCGTATGATAGGCCAATCCTGTGCTCCGAGAGATGTCACTGAGAAGGGGACATGACACTAGGCACATAAATCAGAGGGTGGAGAAACATGAAACATACATCGTAGCCTCTGTAGGCCAGGGACACCTAGCCTTTAGGCCTATCAAATGGAGTTTTTAGCTTTCGAAGTCTTCACGAGACTTGTGAGGAATTACTCCAGCTATCCAACGAGCCCAACCGTTAGCCTACGGGATTTGGCAAACGCTCATACGTGCGAGGTCTTTGTAGAATGCAAAAAAGTGAAGACGTACGGAAAATGGCCAAGTATGGAGCATATATTTTAAATAAAAAAGGCTATCGTCTCTTTGAGGTCTTAGAAGCAGTTTTCTCACTTCGTCACCTCTAGAGACATCTCTTGTAAGTTGCTCTAGCTATGCAATGAGACAGACAGCATGCGAATTGGAGCACTCCAGCTCCCGATATTAGGGGTCAAAGTAGGGCATCTGGTTGAAAGTCAAACTTTTGACAAAATGATGTTTGAGCCTTCACAGGCCAGGGGCGATTTTCCTTTTAAGGTCCTTAATACAGTTCTCTGGTGCCTTCCATGTAGTCATTGGATGCGGAATACTTCCAGTCACGCAGTGAGTCCATCATCCAGTCACCAGGATTCTTCGTTCATCGTCAGCAGCCGTTTGAAGCATCGGATGGCAGAATAGAGAAATGGCTAAGTCTGGTGTCGTAAAATCAATTTAATCAAAGGCGCCTAATTCTTTGAGGTGTCAAATGATGGATTTTGCAGTTCTAGCTCCCAACAGACATTTCTTCCTTGCTCTGCAGGCTTCGCAATGGATATCTCAGCTCAGTCACGGCATCACTCAGTCATCCGGAAATCAGTGCTGAATATGGTCAACTGTAACTTTGCAATCAGCTATAAAGTAGGAAGTTAGCGAAAAATCTCATAACTTGTGCAAATGGACGCTTGGAGAGTTAATTTTTGACTTTTCGGAATCTAGATATTGAGCTTTTGCTAACTGATTAAAAATAATATTTAATTCAAGTTTTGCATGCAAAACATTAAAAATGGCGATTTTCTTCAAGAATTTAATATTGGCGCCTTTTTAATGTTTAATTTGTAATTTACATGTCAACTGAGTATTTTATTATTATTATGTAATCCGAACCTCGAGTCAGTCTCAGTTTAACTGGAGGGGGTCCAATCAGAAGAATTCTTTTCAAAGTTTAGGTTCTATTCTTGCAGTCATGCTTTTATGGTGTGATTTTGCTCTATTAATTCAAGCATTGGGTCATATTTCATTTACACAGCTTGAGCAAATTCGTAATTCTTCAGAGCAAAGGTGAATTTCCTTCAGCTATTCCTTTTGCAGGTACAAGTCCAGATTTATCAACGAATTTCAAGACCAAGTGGCAATTTTGGCAGAAGAAAACATAAAAAAAAAACATCTTTCTTCTTCTCAACTTCTTCCATTTTTTTGTCTTAAATTCACTTGCATGTTCAAGAAACAGGAAAATTTTGGCAAAACAAATCATCTGGGTCTATTTAGAATAGCTTCCTCGAGAAAACCCATGTGCCAGAATTTTTCAAGAAAATTTACTCCAGAGCATCAGTTCTTGAGATTCTAATTTTCTCAACTGAAAATTCCTTGCATAGTTGAGTAGAAGCCAGATTTTCGCATTTCTGACGTTCTGGGTTGTCTTAGAATCTTTTTTTGGACAAAACCCATATCTCAAATTTTTCACTGAAAATTACCCTTCGAAAGGCTATTTTTAGCCTCAGGGGGCTATTTTTAGCTTTCCAAAAAAGTTGTCAGAACATAGCCGTGTTTACAATCAACAGGCAAGTTTTTCAGAGTGCAGTTCACACAGACTGAATTCAAGACCAAATCAGTCTTAATTCATGATTTCATCAAAAAAGCTGAGACCGATTTTTTTCAAGTGCATTCAGGGTGTTGACAAGCGTAGTCACTCAAATCCATATGGTTGCATGCCTCGTATGGCTGATTGTCTTCCAAAGCCAGTTTAGAGGGTTGATATCATTGGAATTTTGCGTGTGCAGCAAGTTTGTTTGCATTTCTCACAACCAGAGTGTCCGCAGTCAAACCTCGCAGTTTCGTCATGCAACACTCTTTCATTAAGGAAAAGCGTTAGAGACATCAAGCTGCAAAAGAGATGGTGGCCATCACTTTAGTTACGAAGCCGCCAAAGTTATAAGTTAGTGAAATCCTAGTTTGAGTGTGTAAAGATTTCCAAGATTGCTTAGGTTGTTGATAAGCAGAATTATCAGTTAAGGCATGTGACAACCCCCAGATGGTGACAGTCAACAACCTCGTGGAGGGGTTGGTTGCTCGAGATCACGTCCAATAGACTTCAGTTCCCACCTCTCAGGATAGACATTAAACACAGGAGTTAAACTTGGTGTTAACTTTTCAAGTTAACTCGCTATCACATCTCATGCATGTCTATTATGGGATCATCTATGTTCACTTGGAGTTGCATTTAGGGTTTTCATTAACTGATGGTAGTGTTCCAGTTAACTTGTTTTCAATATGGACGTGCACGCTTGCACATTGTCCATTTAGATTAGATGTACCGGTTAACTGATGGTAGTTTTCCAGTTAACTATATAATTTGCTTTATTAGGGTTTAGCAATAAATCTTGCATGCATTGCAAGACTGTAGTTGACTCAAGGTGATTTTAGAGTTCCCTACACCTTTTGATGTCTATAAATAAGAGTTTTTGCTCATTTGTACATAACTTTTGCACGAGAGAGAAATATATGTTGCGCCTACCTTGCCTTCAATATTGCTCATTCTATATATGTTCATGAGTATTTACTATTATGATGAATTGTTATGCCACTTGGGTTTCATGCAATTATGATGGTGAATTCTTGCTTTAGTTAGATATAGTGGCTAGTTTGATTGTAGCTTGTATGCGTGTCTCACCTATGCAATCTATTGTCCTAGTTGGCTATCCTTCATATTTTGTGTTCAATAAACTTGTTCAGATTGAGCTGATAGATGTGCCACCTTGCCTTCAAGTTGAGAATTTGTACTTGTTTATCGTGTGATGTGTGTGAATAATAAGCCTATTCAAACAAGCAGATAGTCGCGCCACCTTGCCTTCACGTTGTGAGTCTGTACCCGGTTTATCGTCAAATAATCATTCCTGCTTCGTTTCCTCATGCTCTGAATTCTTGAGGGGATTGGATAGTTTAAGTTACTTAGTTTTGTGTGTTGTAGTTAAGTCTTGCGAAACCAGAATATACTTAGCTACAACGTATAGAGTTTTCTTGAAAGCCGTGTACCTCTTACAGCTGAGACAAAAAGACAGGATATAGTTTAGTTTATTTCCCTTTTTAAGCACAACGAGGGAGCTTCCCCTCCTAATTTGAAGAGCACTCATTGCGTAGTGTGCATAGCTGTTCGTACTAACTTGCACTCCAGAGGTGTTAGTTGTTATGCCAACAAATATGTTTGACGTAATGTCAATTAAATAGTATTCATTTCCAGCATATAAGTTTGTATGCCAATTGTTTGTTAAAATGCCAAATGGCTGTAGGTGTTGAATTGCATTAGATTAAGTCATCTATTGCACTTGAAAAATTACGAAAACACTTGCATTTCATGATATACTTGTAGTTGAGACATTTTAGCATCCATTTCAAGCATTTGCATTAACTGAAATCCAAATTCAAAGCAAATAGATCAATCTGAAACAACAACCAGCAAGTTAGAAGATTGGATGCAAACTGTTTGACAATATTCCTTGAGCCATAAACAGCAAGTTTAAAATCAGTTTGGGCAAGGTTCATTGCAACATTTAGAAAAGACAAAGCATGTGATTGTTCTGAATGATACAACCAGTTTTCTTGGGCACACCAATATTTTCATAAACAATAATGATTGTTCTGATTGATACAACCAATATCTACAACTAATATAGCCCCTACAGAAGCCCTAAACCTCTCAAAAAAATACACAAGTGACTGAGGCTAAATTGTTCCTTTGCTGAACTGCTAGTGAGGTTGTATTTGCCAGTGAGGTATGTTGTGTAGCCAATGAGGCTTTGCCAATGAGGCATAAAAAGTAGCCAGTGAGGCTCTATAAACAGGGAATTTTTACTAAGCTAGTGAGGCATTTTCCCGAGTGGTTTTTCATCCCTATGAGGGTTTTCCACTCATAAAAATTGTGTTATGGTGTTCTCAGTTTGTGTGATCTAATTATGCTCTTTTTCATTCAAAGTTTGAAGGCTTTACAAGCATGTTGTCTTTATTTGATGAATGACCAAATCTGAAATTTGCATTCCATATGTTCAAAATAATTGAAAGAGATTATTTGAATTAAGTTTAAATTTGTCATACCACTGACACCTCTCCTCTCAATGGTATTGTACTCCAACACCCAACTCCCCGCACAACCCCTCCCCAAAAAATCCTATTACCCCCGCATACCGTATCCACGTACCTACACCCTTACCCAATTCAACAACTTAGTTATTATGTCTATGATTATCACCATCAATGTATCAAATTGACTAGCATTATCAAACCAATGGATTGTTTTTGCCAACAGTAATTTGGGTTCGGCACCCAAAAACAACAAAAAATGGGATCAAAGCACTAGATTTTGGCAACAAAAATCTCACCAGCCCCACATAAAAAAGATCACCATGTTGTAAACAACTAACATCTAATCTAAAAGAACCTTTATTTAAAACAAGCTCAAACCGAACCCAAGCAAATGTCTTCACGATATACCTCCTTTGCACACTTCACATCATTCCTAGGAGAGTCCCTTCACTTCATAACATATTATGATGTCTTTTGCACAAGCTAAGCCTTCTTTCAAATCAATCCCTATACACTATATCATTAAAGCAGATAAAGAATTCCTTTTAAATATTTTATGAAATGATTTTATAATGATTACTACATCATTATATTTCTTGCCCCTTATCAAGCAAGAATCAATGAATTCTACTATACTTTTATAAATTTGAATTTCAGTGTCTTTTGGTTTGTTTAAGTTATTTTTAGGTATTTTTAACTTGTCCATATTTTAAAAATTCAAATATTAGTTTTTATATATTATTTTATTTTTAATATTCATCACCCCACCAACCTAGAAATTCACAAAAAAGTTGTCATTCTAGAAACCCATCCCCATCCTCACAACTCAAATAAACACTACCAAAGCCTCATAATCAAACTGTTAAGGCCATTTTCATGGTAACTACCAAAACTAAGCACAAAGCATGAAAAGATATTTTTCTTCAATTAAAATAAAAATGTGCCTTTCTGGAAACCAATAGACAATGAAGGTATTATTGACCAGTGGCTGATACTTACTTAACAAATGAATACTCCATACTAGCATAACCTTTGCTTCTTGACTTGAGTTGATCAAAGAAATCCCCCGCCATCTAATGAACAGGCCAACATACAGTGAGGAAGACAGCGTTCATTCTTGAGATCAAACCTAGAAATTGAAATTGAAATTTTATTAATCACATCAAGTAGCAAATATTGGTCAATGTGAATAAAAGACAAATTAGAATGTAAGGTGTAAGCAGTGAGGAAGCATCCCATATATCTCACAAGAAAAATTATCCAATCCATATTTTCACAGTTGAATAATGTAGAACTTTGAAATACCTCTGCTAGTGGTAATTCATATCCAATTGAAACTCGGTTTTCATTTATGTACTTTATCTCTTTAAATTCACCTCGCCTATCTTGAGCAAGCTCCATAAGAGAACCAATATGCTCTTTAGGAGTAAACATTTCAATCTGTAAATAGCAATCATATTACATGTTTTAGCATGCTTTACAAAAAACTATATCCAGATTAGTTGAAAATTATAACCAATATCATTAAATCAAACATGAAAGATTAAAATTAAATTACACAGATGTTTGTGATCAATATTCAATAATCTGAAAGGCTACAACCTTGACAAATGGTTCTTCGATTGACTGTCTTTTTCCAGGCTCCGGCAGCGCAGATGGATTGGAGCATTCCACCTGAATCACATAAAAAATGCCCATTAAAATACCACTATAAATTTCCTCATTGAAGAATCATATTGATTCAAGAAAAAAGTATTTGTATTTACATCATGGAAAATGATAGTGCCTGAGCTTTTGAAAATGTCTCTGCAATATGCTGCACTAATCATATACAAGATGATTGAAGACTAATAGAGATATTGTAGTAAGAATCCCATTTTTCAAATTTGCTTCTTCCTAGCAACAAATTCTCATGTGAATAGAGTGGGACAAAGTTTTGTTCTTATTAGACCATTTAAGAAGGTACACATTTCTTTAACAATATTATCAACACAATCACCTTATATTTAACACATAGCTTTTGTTTTATTCCTTCTGGAAAAGTGGTAATATCGATAACAGTACAGCTTGATGTTTTAGCATTTTCCAAAATGTGCAGGAACAATAGCATTATACTAAAATTTGCTGTTATTAATAATCATCTCAATCAGAAATTAGAGAGCTACACACAATTATCAATGGCATGTCAGCATAATAATATATGTTACCCATGAAGCTGCCATTACATTAAGGGTGGACATCTGGTTGCAAGTAGATGTAAGCTCAGCATTCAGTCAGATCATAAAACTGACTAGGTGAAAAAGGTACAGAAAGATAAATTTGATAGAATATGGGAAAAAGATGCATGGGACAAAAAAGGCTTATTGAGTTATTCATGCCTTCTTGTGCGTCCACACATGATTTGAACTGCTGTATAGATATTACTGACATAAAAGAATTGTTGGCCCTAAAGGAATAAAGGGCTACTGGCATAAATAATATGCACGATAAACTGCTGAGAAAAAAAAAACTGTAAGATAATATTAGCTCCCAATGCTCTAGATGGAACAATGCCACATGATATAAGGGATCCAATAGAGATATGGTGCATGATCTAAATTCTGCTAAAATTTCAAAAACTGTGAAAGAAAGGCCAAAAAGACAGAAAAATGGTACAACGATGTATGGCACAGAAATTAGAGCCAAATTCTGTATCTATGACAAAAGGTGCAGTGAAAATTTAAGTTAAAAATGCAGAAGATATGCATAGAGGAATGACTATGTAATGTCCCACCCCAGGTGGACACTTGCTAACCGGTGACCACCTGAATATTTTTGCTTGAGTTTTGAAAGTTTTGCCTTGTTTTGATGTCAATGATATAGATGGCCAGGTAAAGCAAAAATGGAAATACCAATGCAGAGAAAGAATATTGACTAACTATTGCAATGGAAAATCAACTGCTGTAGCTAACCTCTTATATATATGTTCAGATCAGAATTTATAAAAGTTTGCAAATACAATATATCTAATTCAGCTCTTCATATAATGCTTGAGTAATTATTGGACATCATACCCAGACGGAAGAAGGAAGATTCTGGAAATACATAACAACAAACCATTGAAGCCATGGATGTCTAGCACTAGCTGCAGATTTCTCTATCAGATTTATGAAGCAATTGATAACCTCAACTCAGCCACCCCAATTGTAGAAGTTTTCAGATCCCTGTAATGTCCCCAATTTTGCAAGCATCAGAGTTCGGTGGATTTAGCCTATTCTTAGCCCTCGTAGGCTAATATGTCTGGTTAGAGGGTCTTGTTGGAGCTTGGCTTGGCTTCGGATTGTCAGAATTTACCAGTTGGCTTTCGTTCGGGGTCATTCGGAAATCATTTGCCTGACTTGCTATTTTTAGTAAGGTCGGTCATTCAGCGGAGCACCCCTGCTATTTTTAGTAGTATGATTTGGTCGTGTGCAAATTCAATCACTTATTCACTAGCTTCAGACGGTTCGTGAATCGGACGTATTTTGAGGGAGATATTAATATTTTAATTGTCAAATTAAATATTAATTATTTGAAGCTTATATTATAAAGTTATAATATTATTTAATATTATAACTTAAGTGATTTATTCAAGGGGTCGACCAACATTGAAGAGGGGCCACCTTTTAATTATAATTTATAATTAAAAGTGCGTTCGAGACTTTGGAAATATTAAAAGTTAAAATTCAATTTTATTTAAATGATGCCTTTTGAGGAAAAAGTCGACCCTCTTGAGAATATAAGTATTTTTCATTGTGAAGAAAGTTCATTATGTTATGAAATCGATTTTTGACCAAGTCTTCTTCCAGAGAACGAAGCCAAGGGTTTCAGTTGTCTACAGGCATTGGAGAACGAGCCATCTTCAGTGTTGCAGTTCAGAGGCTGTGAAATACCAGCTGATCTATTGCTTTCAGAGAGATATCTTCATCCAGAAGTTATCACAGAGCTTCACAGTTAAAAATATATTCAGGACTTTCAGTGTGGGATTCATCCAGCAGAGATTCTTCAATTAATGCGCCTATTTCCTGAGATCTGGTCACATCTTTCAAGGGTTTTACAATCTACTGCAAATACCAGGTTTTTACATCAATAATATTGTTGCTTTTTAAGTTGCATGTCATCAGATCTTGCTTGTAATCAGCATAGTAGATCAATAAACCTATTGGTATCAATAAATCAATCAGTTTCCATCATTTGTAGACGTGTGGTATTTTATTTAATTTTTATATGCAATTTCTTTTAAAATCGCACTTCAACGGTATATGCAAAAACGAGAAAAAACAATCAAAACAAGCAGTTTTCAAAATCAGGGAGAACAGGGGTTTCTACAATCCCTAACTCAAGCGCTTCACCCTTGAGACAACACACCCAACTGAGGTGAGATGGTATGGCCTGGCAGACATGATTGGTACGGCCTGGTAATTATAGCAGCATATACTGACCTTCAATGTTAATTTCTTCAATAAACTGGACTATGCACTCAAACCCTTGAGTCTTCTTCAATCGATTTCTGATCAGCTAGTAATATTCCCCTCAAAGACTCCCACGTGGTTGTGTAAATAGGTTGTAGCAGCAATAAATCCTTCACAGCAAATAAGCCTTGTTCGTCAGATATTATTCTTCACAAACCCTTAAGAAAAATTTTCCAAATCTACTCCAATGTGACTACTGATTGTGTAATGAGCCAAACCAATTATTTTCAATTTTTCAATGAACAACCCAATACAACAAGCACCCATTAAGGTTAGCTCAATCCAAATCAACTGCTGGAAAGTAACTCTACGCCAAGAATGTACACCAGTATGTCAACGTAGGGCAAGGTGTGAGCATATGGCGTCGAGGATCGTCAGTAGAAACTAAAAGATTACAATGCCGAAAAGTAACCCAACACCAAGAATGTGCACTCAAGACCCGAGGTGGGTGAGGTGCTAACATATGGCAAAGGGGATCATTAGTGCTCAAATGAAGTAAAATACTGAAATGAAAGCTCGACCACTTATTCAGCGAGAGCAAAAAAGGAACTGAAAGAAAGAAGGCTCAACCACTTATTTAGCAGGAACTATTACAATGAAATAACAATCCGAATATTTTCCTTCTTGGCGGTAAACCGTCCAAGAGCTTAAGTGTATTTGTTCATTTGCTTTCTATGGCGGAAAACCGTCCAAAGATTGTTAATGTTTGCTGCTTAAAGAGAACTAAGTAACTGCTAAATTAGATGACTGAAATAGTACTACTATTTGCAACCTTACAATGTAACAATCTGCAAATTACAAAGTATTACAATAGTCAAATCAATGCAACAACTGTATGATTAATTCTCCAACATCCACGACTCATCAACATTGAAAATGCAACCCAAAATCTGAACTTCTACAATCTGATATGACAAACCTGCAACTGAAAATGCACAAACCAGCAACATTGAAACCCACTAAAATGCTTGTAACTCACTCCAAACTCACTCAAATGACATGAGACCAAGTGCAATGAACTCCTAGGATGATGGCGACCAAGTTATGACCAAGAAATGGCTGCAACAACTACTCAATGAATTTTCTAAATATTTTCCAGGTAAGATGAAATGGTATGGCCTCAAGCGGGGCGACTTCTACAAAATAAAATCCAAATCTGCATAATAAAATCTGAAAATCTCCAAAAGGGGGCGCCCAAGGATGACAATGACATAAGCAAACTACCCAGAACAATATAAAATTTATTCTAAGACTTATGAGCAAAAACTATTTTCAGCTATACTAGACCAAAAAACTTAGAAATACTCAAAAACTCCAAAAAACTCCATCTCAAGTGCTCAATCTTCTCTCAAGAGTCAAGAACAACCTTAATCTTAACTAGTTGCTATCTTTCAAGCAAGAAGCTAAGCCAAGCTAGGAGGTATGCATTCCTCAAAGCAACTCACTCACCATTTCGGCAACATTACAGTATATTTTCTCTATGGATGAAAAACAAAGAGCCCAGCACTCTTATTTATAGTTTTTTTTGTCTCCAAATTCAAATTCACTCTCCCTCCAAATGGACGCCAAACCCAAATTCACATTCACTTTTCCAACATTTTTCAAATTGCATTTCATATCACCTTATTCCAAGTTGTCCATCTCAAGGAAATAATACACTTTATCAAAAATATTAATAAATTATCACGTGGCATCCAAATAATGATAAGTGAAATACTTTATAAAATAATATATCTCCTCAAAATATTATCTCATTTGCATTTCATTTCCCCATGTCTCCAAGGCGTCCAACATCAAGACAGTAATATACTTTATTAAATTTGCTAATAAAGTATAAAATGGCGTCCAAATATAATAAAGTGAATGACTTTAATAAAATCACTTATTTCTCCTTAAGGCGTCCACCAAGCCTTATCAAAATTCACTTTATTAAAATATTTTACCTCCACAAGTGAAGCGCCCAACTCAAGCTCAAACCTGCCAAAAATAGCTCAGAAGTACTGAAGAATCAAACTGCTCCAACTGACCTGCCAGAAATAGACTTGGAACTAGCTTGCTGAAAACCTGCTATAATTAGCACCAAGGGTGTTGGAGACCCAACTGCTCAAACTGACCTACCAGATATAGCCACTAAACTAAACTGTAGAAACCCTACTAAAAATAGCACTACTAAAAATAGAACTTACTAAAAATAGTAAGTTGTTCCAAACTCATTTTGAGCACAAACCGAGCAGCTGTCATAACTTACTAAAAATAGCAAGTTCAGAAAAGTCCACCGTTCTTGATGCATGTCACATCATCGCAAAGCACTCTGAAAACCCAGAAGGAATCTAAAATCCAAACTAAAAAACTCCAACATGCAAGCCTCCAAAAGCAACCGAGAATGTAAGTCAATATCCTGTCATGCATGCTACCTCATCACGAAGCTCTCCAAAAACCCAAAAAGCTCCACTAGACATGCGTTAGAAACTCTCACATGCAAGACCTCAAAACCTCCTCAGAAGTGGAAACCCTAATTTCAGCTTATGACTAGCCTACGGGTTTCAAAAATAGGCTATCAGACACAGAACAGCGTATGGCTAAAATGGGGACATTATAGATTGCAACCACCTATATGTGCAACCTTCAGATGGTCTCTCACACCCTAAGGAAGCAGAATCATGACGATGCTATGCTCTCCAAGACCCAAGAATGCATAAAACCCTGGTTTTCTCTTCTCCCAAAGCAAAAGCTCATAAATGCACAAGTGTAGATAGTGCATTAGCAAGTACATTCTTTTTCCCTTTCACATACACAATGTCAAAATCATATGCCTATAGTCTACTTACCCACTTCTGCTGACTATCATTGAGGTCCTTCTGGTTCATGAAATATTTGATGCTATTGTGGTCAATTTTAATAACAAATTTTCCCCCAACTAGATATCGTCTAAACTTGGCGAAGGTGTGCATAATGGCCAACATCTCTCTGTCATGAACAAAATAGCTCCTTTCCACACCACTTAACTTTAATTAATATTGATTTCCTAAAGTCACTTTATCAATTATTTAGTTATTACCTTTTAATTATTTTTAGGAAATAACATTAAATAATTTTTTAATTCTCTTTTTGATATTTTAACTTTTGGGAATTAAATAATATTATTCTCTCACCATCAAAAATGGGACATTGCATTCTTTGTCTTTCTCATGCATAAATCCCTTGGAATGGAATTTAGTTTTAGAAGTATAAGACTCCATATCCCTAGCCCCTTAATGGCTTCTTGCAAAATAGCTAGATTAAGTCCCTTAACCCAACCACATAAGGGATCTGAAAGCCCATCAATAAAGAGAACAATCAGCCTCCTCTCTGATATATTTGTAACAAGCATTAAAAGTCTCTGAAAATCAGCCACATAGTGGTCCACAGTACCCCACTGTTTGAGTTAAGCCAACTCCTTAAAATGCAGCGCAAGGTCTTTCATGTCAAATCTATCAATTAGTCTCTCTGTGAACTCTACGTAAGTATCAATCTGATCATGTCCCATGGGCAATCCCATCCTAATGAATAGCGGCATATTTGATGGCTTCATCTTCTAGCATAGGATTCAACTGAAAATATGTATCTAATTTCTGCACCCAAGCCCTCGCAGTAGACTTCCATGTGCCATCAAAAAACGGAATTGTGAGCTTCCCAACTTTCCTCTGTAAATCACTGTTATGTGCTCTTCCACCCCTATGAGGTATGTCCTTCATTCTAAGGTCACAATAGTCTTTGAAAGTCAACTCTGCATGGATCTCCGAATCTGAATCCCTCCAATCTTGTAAGAACTCATCCTTTAAATTATTGAAGGTGGGTAAATTTCAAATTTGGGGTTGGACTTTAGGTGGAAAGGTAGGCATAAGAGGCCTAGAAGAAGCTGTCCTAGTATGCTGACCAACAAGTCTATTGTTCACAGAATGTCCATTATTCCCATTATTATTGCCATTGTTGTCATTGTTGTTGTTTTCCCCATTGTTGCCTTTGTTATTGTTGTTGTTTCCTATCAAATTTTGTGTCATTAGGGATGCCATTTGTGCCAAACTCTATTGTAACTCTCGCTGCCCTCTTACCAAATCATTAATCATATCACGGGTACTTGGTTCCCCATGATCCCTGTTATCCCTATCTCTATCACCCATATTTGTTTCTACTCTTTCTTCACCAACAATAGGAAATATAGGAGTCTCTTCAATGTTAGGATTTGACCTGTTTCTCCTCAAATAATATCGGTGTTGATTATGCATCACTCATAGACTGTTGTTTTTTGTCATGTAACCCTCTAGGATGACAAGATACACTGCTCTGATACCACTGTAATATGCAGCCCTATTTTTTCCTTTGTTTTTTTTGTTTTAATGAATGTTTTGTGACATCTTTGCAATGTTTGATACAATAATATAATGCAATAAAATAGAAGATATTGCAATAATATTTTCAACTCAAAAACTGAACATTACATAGGGAATACACAACTGGAAATTCAAATTTTTTATATCAGCTTAGATATTCAGTATTTTCACAAAATATTGACAACCCACTTCATAAAATATCCCCTATTATCTAGAACAACAATACCTAGAAAATTTGGGAGTTACAAATCATGAACTCACAGGTAAGATATGCCCTGAAACCCTCTAAAAATGGATGTCAGATGCGAGTAACACCTCCAATGGAAGAGATAATGCCAACACTATGCTCTCCAGCCCTAGGTGATGTCCCAAGAAGCAGCAGGCTTTCCCAAAACCCTAGCCACCCCTTCAAATTCTCCAAACTCCTCTCAAAATGTACAGCCAGCTCTAGAAAATGGTATGGCCAGCATGAGAGCCACTATTGCTCCTCAAATCTTTTGTTAATGATCTCCAATGTAATATCCCCAAATTTATGGAGAAGTGACTTAACTAATTTAATTGATTAAGTTGTCCAAAAATTAATTATATTTCAAAAGGATGGCTTAATTGATTATTTTAATTAAATTAAAGTGGAAATATTAAATTAGTTATTTATAAAGTTATCTGAACAATTTAAATCATAAAGGTAACTTTATTTTTAATTAATTTAATAAAAGTGACTTAAGTGAAAATAAAATATTATAAAGTCACTTTGGAAATATTATAATATTCTAGAAGCTTCTTGGAGGATATTTCTAGAAGATCAAAAAGTTCTTTATAAGGAGCTATGAGATAGCCATTTGATCAGGCTTGGATTTCATTTCTCATTTCAATTTGGGAAGAGCTTGAAGGTTTTTTCAGGTTCGAGGGTTTGAATACTCTAGGATACAGGGCGACGGCGGTGGGAGGCGACAGGGTGCTGAAATACATATAGCACTTGAAAAAATAGTTATAAAAAGATGTACAAGTATAAGAATTATACATCTTGGAGACAACTAAGAGTCCCCTAGACGTCTTGAGGACACTCCAGCATCCTCAAAGTTCTAGTGGTGTCTTGGAGACAACGACGCTGGTGCTGAGATGGTGGCGCTGGTGGTGGGTTGGTGGGGGGACGTCCCCCTCAAGTCCCCAAGTCTTCGAGACATCCCTGTCTAGGAAATGCGAGGTTTTTTTGGGGCGACGCATCCCCATAGAACACTGGTTGTGAAAGATCAACCCTAGCTGGAGATTGTTGAGGAATCCATCTAGGGTTTCTACAAGTGCTTCATTGTGTTGTACCCCAAAGTAAATGTTTTTGCTACACTTACGCATTTTGAAAAAAGGGTCAAAAGTCTTGTTAAAAATTGTCAAAAAGATCAGAAAATGGAATTTGCATGTCATGCATGTTGGTCAAAAATTCAAAATTTTCAAAATCTGAGGATCTGGGCCTGCTCAAAGTGAAGTTTTTTACAAAACCCAAATCTCAGTTTTTTGACCCTAAATTTGAGGAAATTTTCTAAAAATATGCTTTTCTAGGCCAATCACCTCCAGAAGATCTTCCTGAGAATTCTCCAAGCTATCCAATGAATCCACCTGTTAGTTCATCAAGCCATTTAAGCATCTGGAAATGCAAAATCAACAAAGAATTCATCTGAAGGTTAGAAAACACAGAAATTGAAGAACATCAAAAAAATGGCTAACACTGGGAGTCGTGGGTGCCCCAACTAGCCAAGGGGGGCCATGCTTTTGGGGCTCCAAATCATGTTTTTAGACAACATTGTCTCCAAAACAATCTTTCTAGATTCAATCAAACTCCGCAACGAGATCATCAATTAGTCCACAAGATTTACTGAGCGCCCGGAATTGAGGATCAAACTGAGGTCAAAATAAAGCAAAAAGTTGAAAATTTCAAGAAAATGGCTAAGTCTACCAAGAAGGGCACCCATGTTTTCATGCCTTAGAGAAATTTTCAAATTTCATCCTTCAACATTTCAAACAACATCTATATTCAATGAACCTACTCAAGATTGGCATCAAAGATTTAAAGCTAGAGAATAAAGCATTCTATTTATCCTCAAAACCTATTTAAGATGTCTTTGGCATTCATTATTCACTTTTTGCAAGTTGGCATCCAAAAGAAGAAAAGTTATCTTTTTCTTCTCATCAAGATTTGAAAGCCAAAACGTGGTGCTTTTTCAAAGTTCTTCATATTTTCATGATCAGTATGCACACAGGCTTGCTTTTTCATGCTTTATTTTTCCAGGGCATCACTTTTCAGAAGAAGGGGGTCATCTTTATCAAAATTCATTCATTTGGGTCTGCTTGATTTTTTATTCTCTTCAACTTTGGAAAATTTTAAGTTTTCGAGCATCTGCTTTTTCCATGCTTTTTCGGGAAATCCTCAGTTTTTTCGAAATTTGATCAACTAGGTCTATTTGGAACGAGATGCTCTACAAAACACAGGTCCCAGCTTTTTTCAGAGAAATTGCTTTTTCCAGGAAAATCAGCATTCTATTTTCAGTAGTCTGTGCAGAACCTAGTCAAGAATACAGTCAAAAATCAAGATTTTTAGCATGCAACACTCTCCACTAGAAATTGAGAACAAATCAGCTTTTTGCCGGATTGAGCTTCCTAAATGAGTCACCTCTTTGGGCCAGCAATACTTTCCTAGAATAGAACTCAAAAGCAGCAGTTAACTTGATACTTTTTCCAAGTTTTATTGCTATTCTTGTCTCATGCTTATCTATTCTTTGTGAAAGAGAAGAATCAAGTTGTAATAGTTGGCACTTTCCCTATTTTTTACTTTCATAGGTTGTTAGATAATTATCTTGTTTTAGTTTTAGAAATAAAGCTTGCATGTTGGCAAGTCTTGGTTGTAAAAGCAAGGAGATTTTAGGGTTCCCTACTCCTCTGCTTGTATATAAATAAGGGCAGCCTTGCTCATTAGAAAATTGTTGAGCCTATTTTGCTTGCAAATTGTTGTTGTTCAGTTTCAGTTCACTTAGTGTAAGAGCAAGCTTGTCTACCTACCTTTCCTGCAAGATATTGTTCAATTCATGTGTTACTCGTGTCAATGTATTCTAGTTGATTGCTAAACTGTAAGCCTGTTATTGCTACAATCCTGCTGTCCCAGAAGTGTGATCTTTGTTACTTGAAACTTGAGAAAATAAAATCCTATGCCTGTTTTGCTGCTTTGATCCACTGTCTTAGATTTTCGTTTTATGTCTTATGCTTTTATGATCTCTATTTCAGCTTGCATTGAAAGTACAATAGATGTGCGTTGGAAGAAAGTTTGTTTACTTGAGTAGTTAGAAACGTCATTAGAGTAGGCTTAGTCGTAGTTGAAATTCAAAAGAGAAAATCTCAGCTACGGCGCTAGAGTTTTATAACTTTGTGCTCTTAGCTGAACAAAAAGATTGGCAAATTAGTTTTAGTTTAATTTCTTTAAGCAACATTAACAAAGAGGGAGCTTCCCCTCCTAATTCAAAGAGCAGTTAATATGTGCATAGTTGTCCATTTCTAATTCACATACCAGAGGTGCGAATTGAAATGCCAACACATTGCAAATTTAATGGTCACTTTCCACAACCAAATTTGGAGAATAGCGATTGTATTCAGCTTGTCTAAGAAGCTAAGTATTTGAGGATTCGATCAATTGCAGTAGCTGATGTATTATTGCAATTCTGAATAAGAATTTATATTAATGCAATAGTTGGTTTATTATTGCATTCTATTGAGGTTTGACAATTATTGCAGTTTCAAAGTTTTCAAAAAAATATTTAAATATAGTTGACCTAGCTAGGTTCTTGCTTGGAATCAATATTTGCTAAGAGACAAATATTTTAATCTATGGTTGTTACTATCAATGTTGACTGCTTATTACTTATGTTTTGGTTGAATATTATTCATCTCCAAGAAAAGGTCAGCAACAAGTATATTTTATTGATCAAGTGTTGAATCAGCAGTCCACCTTCATAAGACGACTTGCAATATATTGGAGAAGATAAAGACAAAAGATCTTTGTACAAGAAGACAAAAATCCTGCCGCCACCTCCTTTTATGTAATCATCGATTACTTTGCAAGCAAGAATCAAATATCAAAAGGAATTATCAGGACCTGCTAGTATGTTTGTTCCAAGCTTGGGAGCGTCGAATTCAAGGGAAGGAAGCAATACTAATTCGAATAGGTCCAACTTCTGAGTCAACACTTAATCTCCAAGGAATTTGTGGCTTATTTCAATTGCAAAACTAATATTATTCAAGGTAGATAATATTACTTGGATGTGGTTTCAAGGAAAGTCGAGGTTTTCTGGAAGTTGATATTGCTCTGTGGAAGCTAGAAAGGAAGACGTGTTTGCTTTTGGGACTAAAGTGCTTCATGCCAAACTCAAACGTATTTATATTTGATGGTGTTTGGACTTAGTGAAGCCTCGCGTGGAATCTTTGGAGGCGATTATGGACTAAGCTCAGTCGCTTGGCATTGGAGGATTGGAACATGTGGGTATAGCAGTTCTCTGGGCAGATTCGAGGCAAGTAACATCACAGGCATTTCTAGTTGACTGAGTCTCCGGGTCTGATCATTTCATGGTGGCACAACTTGTAAGTTCATCTCTGAATAACCTATATGTGAGCATATACTGAAGTTGGCGTAATAATGCTCAGAAATTCTGAACTGTATTTGTTGCATATTTTCATTAAGCTTTAATTAGTTAGAATTACTGCTAGACATTGGTGAAGTCCTGTTTGGCATTTTCATGAAAGAGTGTTGGATGTGGATAGTATTGTAAGCTACAGGATTGCAAATCTGATGTCAACATCTGAAAGTTATTGTTACTATTGTCAGTCACAGTTACTGGTGTGTAATGATTGCAATGTAATATAGTTAAGGAACTCGAATTGGAGAAGTTGCATGTTATTTCAGTCATTGTATCTTATCCATTAAGATCATTTGCAGTCCATCATATAGTTGCATGCCAACTATTCGAAGAAATGTCTACTTGCAGTCCTAGTTCATCATAAATGGTTTATGGTTGCATTTGCATTTCCGTCTATCACAATCTTCATTGGATAATCAATCAGATTAGGAGTTGTCTTTTATTCATGCATTTTGTCAACTTATGAGAAGGCATTAGAAGAAAATCAGAATTAGGATCAATTATTTGCTGTATGGAGTTGCATGCCAAGTGTTGACGAAATGCCACACCACTTAAATTGAAACTTTTTAGAGCAATTTTCCAAGGGACTTTACATTCAATCTGCTCAATAGGATGATCTTCCAAATCTGAAATGTATCTATGAAGCTCAAACTGCGAATCCTTGATTGCAATGAAGCTCAACCACGATTCCTAAAGTGAAATAACCAAGAATCCTAAAAGTACATGGGATTGATGAGTCTCAGGGGTCCCATCATCTAGTGGAACAACTAATGGTGAATGAAGATCAGATTGTTGCAGCCATTGGACAGTATGGTGACATTCTTCAACTATTGGACATGTATTGCTGGAAGATTCCGGGAATATAGAATAATCTTGAAGGAGGTCTTTCCCTTGCAGGTTACCATGCACTCAGAGAAGCGTTGATGAAACCAATGACTAATTGCATGCAGCTACTTTCAGATAGAGATCACCTACTACAACTTGGCAAGATCTGCTACGATGCACTTGAGGGGAAAGAGAGGGAAGTGGATACACTTACTGATGAGCTTATGGTCGTGGAGAATTCCTTGAAGAGCACTCGGGAGGCTCTTCGAGAAGCACGGGTCCAGATTGACAAGCTTTGTGAGGAAGTGAGTTTGACTCGTTCAACATCATCCATAGCGGAAGTTCCGTCTTCCAAGGTTGCCATGACATCCGCAGATGAGAGTGGTACTTTGGGGTTGAAAGCTCAGGATACAATTATGACATAGGTAAAGATGCATACACCCTGTGAACCATCTAGCAGTGAGGTGCTTGCTTCTGCACATGATAGGGGTACTAGTCTCTACATTGGCAGAGTAGAAAATTCTATTGGTGAGTCTTGTGCTGAGGAGGTAAAGTCTTGTGTGACTAGCATGTTGACTCCTCACACTGTCCCATCTTATGTGCATGAGGATTGCAAGGCGTCTACCAATGAGAGCATGCAACCTACTTCTTTCGACAATACGGGTAATACCTTGGTTGAGGTGGATGGTAGGCATGAGGCTATTGAGTCACCAGGACTCAAGGAGCAGCTGATAGTTATTGAGGCTAGTGTTGTCCAAACCTTGTCTCATTTCAGCAACACAAATAAGTTTGTGGAGTACCTCCAGTGGTCAACACAATTGGAGGAAAGGCGGACCGGGGTAGTGTTGATGCGGTTTTTGTGACCATACCAAACAGCCGAAGAACAAAATAGTTTGGGGCTACTCCGTTCTCTCTTGATCAAAGTATTCCATGCGCTAAGATTGCGAGAAAGTTCGCATGTTCAACTCCAAGGTTCCTTAAGTGCGAATAGACCCAGTTTGGTTGATGTGTTTTGCTGTGTTCGTACGAGGGGACTTACGCAATTGTTCAGATTTCTCACAGTTAGCAGCTGATATGTGATTTGAAGGGGATTCTTACGTGTATGATTTGGCAATGTGGTTCCTTTCCTAAGACTAATAAGAAGGTGCGGAAAGTAAAAAGGGAAAGGGCCTAAGAAATTTATACTCTATTCTAAATGCAAGATATGTGGGGCTTCGTTTCAATAGACTTCAACCGGATTTCACCTAGCCTCCGTCGGACAGCCTCAATAAAATCGGTGCAATCTTCAAAGGGAATAGCAAAAGGTATTCAAGTTATAGTTTAACATGCATACACCATCACAACGACGCATATAAGCATATAAACCATAACCGAAGTTAAACTCAATGTAATGTCCAGTTGACCACGCAAGGCGGACTTATCATCAACAAGCCGCTAGTGGTATGGAATAAAGCGAAGCTATCTCAATAAAACACCACACACCAAGTAAGCTACTTGCATGAATTTAATCTACTTGGATACGAAAGGAAGAAGAAACCTTGCTAGCATTTCATGACAAGACGAATTCCATCATCAATGAAAAGATCTATTATCATAAAATGTGTTACACAACAATCTCCTCAAAAGTTTTCAAAGGGAAAACTTTCTTTCTTCTCCAAATGATGCAAAATGCTCTACAAAGCTACACTATCTAGCTCTAAAGCTCTCTCAATGTCTACTCTGATTCTAACTGATCTAATCTTCTAATCTAATGCCTTACAAATGAGGGGGACTCCCCCTTTTATAGCTAGCCCAGTCCCAAAGGATGGCTAGGGTTACAATCAATAGAGTGGCCAGAATCGTGCCACCTCAGCCCTAACCCTAAAAACTGCCAGAATAAGGGAGTGGTACATTAAATGAATCAAAGATTCCCACTCACTCCCAAAAATAGAAAAGGGCAATAAATGCTCCACATTCAGTCTTCTAGAAGATCTTCGTCTAGTAGTGTGTTCCCATTGGCCTTCTCTGTGACTGCCAACTCAACAAATCGCTAAGTACTACCAACCTCATGAATGGAATAGGCGGAACACACCCAATCAACTCTAGTATCAGGATCAATGCTCGTGTCTCTGCATAAAGACTTTCTCCAAGCAGCCAAGGAATCCTGCGTGTTCTGGATCGAGGTGGAGAAAGTAGAAGTATTCTCAAAGTCATCTTGTACAAAGGTCTTAACATCTGCAAAGAAAGGCACTAGCAAACCCCTCAAATTATCAACACTTATCTCATCCGGATTCACCGGGCCTAGCAATATGGCCTCGAAAGTATTCTCAACTCCATCAATAATATTGGCCATGGCCTTATGTATCCTAGCTGAATCCGCCTGTGCCGCATTGAAGAAACCACGCCACATGATAGCTGAAGAATACCACCTAGAGAAATCATATCTGTCATTCTCCTGAATGACACCTCCATCAATCAGCAATCGTAATGGCACATGCCTCAATACCTCAAGACGCTGGATCACCTTACTCTGATAGATAGAGGTATCGCCTCTGTGCAGATGATCCACCGTGATCTATCCAGCATAATAGTAGAGGGGGCTCCCACCGAAGGAAGAAGCAAGGTCCTCTTATACAAACTTCTCTGTCTCAGTACGAACTCCTGAGACCCATTTGTCTGCCTCCTGTGCCATTCTCCCCAACTCTACTAAGCTGCTGATCGACTCTCTAGGAATATCCGCCGGAGGCTCTATCACTGGTACATCCTGCCCTCGAGAACGAGACAACTGCTGAACATATCCAATTAACGCCTTGTGTTCTCGCTTCAACTTCTTATATTTTCCTTCTTTCTTGAACAACCTATCCTTGAGGGCAAGGAAGGAGTTATCACACTCCTCAACAATCTGAGCACCAGTAGGCCCCCAAGTCAAGAGTGGTGACCACATAGTTTTCAGAGCTGTTTCATTCCTCGTCACACTCATTCGTGGACAAATTTACGTTGAAGAGTACGAGAGCCATCTCCTCATCGCTGAGATTCAAAACTTTCTTGCTCTTCTTCGGTGGAGGAGCACTGATCCGGTTCAAAAATTCTTCCATCTCAACTGCTGGATCAATCTCCTCACTCGGGCTTCTTCGCATTCTATCTCTAAGCCAATCGGGCCCCTCATATAGTATATCAAAGGGCTGCTGCTCCTGTGCCTCGACTTCTCTAACCTGCTCAACTTCTTCTTCATTCTGGCGAGGCTCATCGTCCTCAAGTGGCCGAGTGTCACCTGACACTATATCATCATCATCATCACCATCATCCATGGTCATTTAATTTCTCGCCAAACTGGTGGGGTCGGGCATTAGTCCCTCATCATCGCAGGTTGACTGGAACTCGACAGTACATTGGCACTTCCTCAAGCACTGACTCTCCGCGGGAGGCTTCTAATATCATTCCTGCATCTCCTCGTACCTACTCCACTACAATCCTCCGACAGCGTAAACAAAGAGATTCTCCGTATTTTGGAGAACGTGTCTCCAAAGGTAACGCCAGCATCGGGTGGACTCGTGGAGGTTCTTAGCTGAACTATTTCTTTTCTTTTCCTGGACTCGGACCTCGTGTAATCTGTTTCTTTCTTCCTGTGGTGGGCGTCCTGTGATCTCCCATCATATTGTAAGTCAAGGCAATTGACCTACTTTTCAATCTGCTAACTCTCCTGTCAACCCATGCCCTCGTGAATGTCATAACCGGGATAGAAAGAGTATCCAAATCAGCAACCTCGGGCTCTGACCAATCTATAGGCGGAAGTGGAGTATCCCGAATAGCTGCATAGTCTGGATGAACAACATCCATATCCTCATTAACTTGGTCCGGAACTGGAACTACCTCACACTCCCTAATCAGAGTAATCGGCAATCTAGAGAACATTCTCTTCCTTACTTCAATCTCATCAACTGCACCAGCCCAGTAATCTTCTATGGTCGCCTTATGTTTAAACTCCTCTGACAGAACCCAATTGATGTTATGGTGCAAGTCATAGTGCTGTCGGCTCGTATGATATGAGAAGTGATAAAATTGAAGTTCACTCTCAGCTTCCCTAGCTGCCTGTATCGAAGGACACACCTCATCCGAGTTGCCCATCACAATCGGAAACTCTATCCCCCCTTTCTTCTTCTTCTTCTAGATTTTGTCAAAGGCAAGCAATTGTCTGGATATCTCTAGCATTATTATTCTATCTGTTGGGTACTTAGGCAGCCTATATGGGTATGAAGAAAATCCTTGCAGCCTAATGTATGAAAATCTTGGAAACTGTATAAACCAGCACCCATACCTTTCGATCAGCTCCTGGGCATCCCTAGAGATTCTGTGATGTAACCTCTCCTGAAGCAGCCTCGTGATGTACATGGTGAATGAATCGTTGACACGTTTGTAATAGGTTGTGCTCGACAGGTGCAACTGTGGTAATAATTTCATGAATTTTGAATTGGTGAGAGCCACAACCGATGGGTTCCTTGTAAGAAATCCCTCTGTACCTCGTCATCCGTGCCAACATATAAATTAGATAGGAACTCATGTAAAACGTTTTAGTCCTCCGCAAGCTCAGGAGCTGCTCATGTATGTTATCGCTGATCATCTCAGCCCAATTGACATAATCCTTTCCTTCTAACACCAGGTTGATGTAATAAAACATCCAATGCTCAAAAATATAGGACTGTGGGCATCCACCAACCCTGCTCAGCAACATGATAAGATCACAAAGATTCTCGCTTTCGTGTCCTCCCGCTATCATCTCAAGCTTCGCAACTTCGCACGAGAAGGCTTCGGAGTGCTCATCCAGTGAGTGTTAATTGTATCCATGCACCGTTCAAAAGCAGAAGCATACATCCGCTCCGCTCGCTCCCTGGATTTGTAGATCATGTTTCTGTGCACCAGGATCCCGAAAGCTTCACCAATGGCTGCCGGAGTAAGGTTGGCAAGCACTTGGCCATCTGGTGACATGATCGACCGGTGTTCTTTCTCGTAACAGTTGGTGCACTCCATTATAAGCTCTGAGCACTGAACGGCTGGCGGAAAACCAGCAACTGCATATAGTCCACTTCGGACGATGTTGTGCGAAGTGACCGAAGCCCGATGACTTCCAATTCCAAACAGCCTGTTCTTGAAGGTGTCCAGGTTGACCGAGCCCAGGTTAGTGTCCGTCAACTTGCCCAGCTTTGAAATGAACTTCGACTCTGGCATGAATGTTTTGCTGAGTTTCTTCATCGTAGCCTGTCTGGAGGCACCATTGTCCTTCCCGGTTGTCCTCGCTTCAGCCATCTGCAACATAACAAACGTTCATCAGCAATTAAATTTAATAAAATAAGGCATGATAGGGGCTGCAGTCGACTTTAGAAGCTGCAATAACTTTCTTGTTTGCAAACCTCAGCTTCTTTTCTTGAATAAGTTCGAATTCCGACACTTAGAAAAAATTTCTAAGTGAACTCTGATGACTGTATTTCACAATCCTCAATCAGCAATTTGAACCTCTATGACTTCGTATCAGCAATCAGCAATTATCAAGCTAGCAAATTCGTGCTTCTAAGTTCTCAACTACTTTACTCACTACAAGGCGTCCCTTCAACTGGCAACTTTAACTAAGCTCAAACAAATTTCAATTTTCAGCCTCAACACTAGCAAAGGCCGTACCTCTTCTTCTTCAGCAATGGCGTACCTTGACTACTTCAGCAACTCTCGAATCCCTCAGCAGAATTCAAACCTCAGCAACTTAAGGCGTCCCCTTTCAACTTTCAGCACAAGCAACCTCAAGGCGCCTTCTCAACATTCAGATTTTAAACTCTCCAAGCAACAGTTCACTGCAACACTTCACTCTCAGAGCAAGTTTGACTTCTCCAGTTGTGAAGACAAGTGAAAAACATCTTCATTTTATAGCCAAAACTCGAATTCTAGAAGAAGTTAATTTTAGCCAGTGCCATTAAACTCCACTACTCCGCTTCAAGAATTCGAATTTTCCCTCCCTGGTGTTTCTGACACTTGTCCCCAGTCGTCGGGAATATTATTCTTCTAGAAACTTGACTTTGACTGGCGTTTTAGATTTTGCTTTCGAAAATTTAATTTAATTCATCTTCTTTTAACTCACCAGCCGGAGCTTTGACATTTGAAATCGAATTTTTAACTTCATCACCTGCTCTGGAAAATTCATCCTCAAAGAATTTAATCAAAATTATCTAAGCAACTGACTTCAGATTCATTGTTCGAAGAAAATTCAACTTGAAAGCTCATTTTATTTATTTTTGCCTTACAAAATTTAAAATTCTCCCTTAGGAAAATTCACGATTCGAGCACTGATTAAATTCTTCACTGAAAGAGTGTCGGCGAAGCTCAGAAGACTTGGAAATCCATCTATCATCACGAATGTTCAGTACCCAGAAGCAAATTTTCTTCAGAATGCCTCGAATTCATGGGTACCCAACGAACGGGTTCATTTGATTTTTCGAATTTGAACCTTAGAAAAAATATTATTTTCACCATTTAAACTCGTTCTTCGCCTGTGATCACTCTGTGTTGCTCTGACTTCTTGAAAAATTTGAATCATCTTGCATTATCATCGTTTCTGACTCCATCACTGAGAAGAGTTGCTTGCTTCGGAAAAATTTATCATCTTGGTTCTAGGCGTATTTTCCAAGGAAAATAAATTTGCCTTATAAAATATTTAAATCATCTCTTGCATTTTGAGGACTTGCCTTAGAAAATTTGATTGCCAGTGGAGAGGAAATTTATCAACTTCATTTGGAAAATTTTATTCATTCCCGGCACGCCTTGTACATTTTATTCTCGCTCCACACTTGGAAAATATTCATTAAAAGTCCCACGCCTTAGAGAGTTTTCAACACTTAGCAAATATTTTATTTTCTACCTGAGGCGCCTAGCACACTTCATTTTATTTTCACCACCCTCAAACATTTCAACGCCTTCAAAATATTTCCTAACACCTTATGACACCCTCAATGCCTTCAAACACCTTAGGCGCCTTGTGACTTCACCACACCTTAGCAAATTCTAACGCCCTCAAGATATTCTGAAATCACCCCTTAGGCGCCCAACACTCTTGGAGAAAAATCACGCCCCACTCACCTTGGGCGCATTTTGCCTATGGAGGAGGATAACGCCTAGCCTTTTACCTTGAGTTTACCACGCCTTGGCAAAGTTTTCATCCCACTTACCATTTTTATTCACTTTTCACACCCAAACATGGGCGCATTTGAACCTACCAACTGGATGACTCTTCAACTTCGCTTTTTTGTCCTCATGTGAGCTCATTTGGGCGCATTTAGGAGGGTGAGGAGGACGAGCTTGCAAGTTGGGCGCATTTTGCATGTGATGAAGGATAAAAACTTTCACTTTTGTTGACCATCTCCTTGCTTTGGGCGCATTTCCATACTTGTGAAGGATGAAATCTCCAACGCCTTTGGGTGACCCTTCGCCTTCTAAAATTTTGTCTTGACATGGCCCAGTTTGGGCGCATTTTGCCTAGGGGGAAGGATGGACTTATTTGACTTTTCCTTGACCTTTTTGCCTTGGGCGCATTTTAATGCCTGAGAAGGATAAACTTGCATCTTGGGCGCATTCTGAGGGGTGAGGCGGATTTTTCATACTTAGAAATTTTTCAACCTTTTCCTTCCTTCATCTTGGGCGTATTTGGACCCCTGAGCAGGATGAAATTTCGTTGACTTTCTTTGACTTCTGGTGTCTTGAGCGCATTTTGACCCCCGAGCAAGATGAACTCACATTTACAAAATTTTCCACGCCCCTAGCTGAGACGGGTGCATTTTCCTATGCCTGCTGGACGAGACTCCAGACTTAGACGAATTTTTATCATCCTCGCCAGCTTACGTGCCCTGCTATTTATAGTAAGTTCTCTGAATTTGGACTTCAAGCTCGAATGGCCTGAAATTTTAAACATAGCATCCTCATGCCTTTATCAACTTGTCGATCCACTTTTGATCACCTCGCTATTTATAGGTCAAGTTGAGGGCGGCTTACTATAAATAGTAAGCTCTTGCTTCGGAGTATAGCTCCCAAGCTCGATCGACGTTGAAATTTGAATGAGGCGCTCTCACCATGTGACCTTACCGCCATTAATCGACGATGCAACCCGATGCATTATTTTTAGCATGTTTCCAATTTGACTTACTATAAATAGTAACTGGCCTGCTTTGACTGAATTTCACCAGAGAATAAGGACGGACGTAGCTACTTTACATCGGTTTTCAAGATTTTGACTCTTGATGCCTATTTTAGACTGCTGGAAATCCTAATTTGCATTACGCGACAAAAGATTCCTCGCTTTGCCTCTGCTTTCACACACTCAGTGATCAAATTTCGTGGAATTGAATCATTGGTGTATACCGGCACACTCGCTAAATACAAGTTCCTTAACAGGAGAATCCTCGCTAGACAATAAGTACCATCACAAGCCTCAAAACCCATCAAGAATTACCCACATGCAAAAGAAATTTCGGAGCATGCAAACCCTTCTAAAAATAAATAATTTCTAAGGCTGAATCTCTAAAGTAGTCGCCTCGTCATAATGTTACATCATCGCTAAGGTCTCAAAACCTGTGGCGAATATCCGCATATGCAAAGAAAAACTCGGGTGACCGACTCGAAATTATTCCCGAAGCCGACCGCTAAAAATAGTGCTGTCCGCTTTTGTTCAAATTTGCACGGCACCGACACGCCTCAATGCGCTGTGATGATTGGAATCTCAAAATAGCTGACAAATTGCCCTGACTTGCAGACTTACTAAAAATAGTAAGTACCTGGAATTTGATGAAACTTGGCTGGAAACCTGCTGGATGTCTGCTGACAACAACATTAAGTTCAACTTTCAATTTAATGACTTACTTGACCTTGAATTGACCGTAAATGATGAAACCCTAATTTTAAACTTGGCCAATATTTTCATGTTTAAGCTCAAAGACGACACAACCCCCGGAAGACGGACACCAGAAAAGAGACAGAGCGAGAGAGAGAAGAAAAAAAACCCAAGCCAAAAGACCGAAACGGAGCAAAAATTAGGGGGTCCCCATCTTGAATGGGGCGATGTGTGAAAAGGTCACAACATCTGGCGACTCCACGGGAAAGTGTTTAAAAACACTTTAAGAATTGAACTCAGATTAGTCTTCCTCAAACCATCATACAAAAAGGACACTTACTCAAAAGGGGAGAAGAATCCGATATTGGATCAAAACACTTTCATCTAAAACCTTGTGAGTGTGTGCATGCATTCCATCTCTGAACCATGTCGACTTCCGGAATCGGCCGTGGCAGGTTATATAAATATCTTGACTTCAAAAGCATCCTGGACATTGCCTCGCTGCCAGTCAGGCGTCCATAGCCCCGACGAGGTTATCGCTACAATTCTCACGAATATTGCTCCACTGCCGGCCGGGCGTCCATAGCCCCGGTGGAGTTACTCGTATGTTCCCAAAACCAATATCTTGTGATATTTCTTTCATTTTCATTTTCTCATTTTTCTTTTCTTTCAGATTTTTCTTTCAAGCACGTTTTCTTTCCCATCATTTGATTTCTCCATCAATTCCTCAATTGGCTGGCAGGCAATGAAGCCTCCAATGGGTTTGAGAATTGCAGTGGCGCTGGAGCAAGACATAAAATTTTCACCTGCCAAAACCTTTCCCAAGAAGCCAAAATGACTCAGAATGGAGATAGGTAAGATTTTTAAGGTCTTTAGACTCGTGTGTTGAGACACAATAACGGATTAACCTCCCGAGACGAGTTCAATCGCTAACTGGATGATAACAAGAGGAAAACAACCTTAGTCCCTTTTCAAAAATTTATGCAAATTCCAGTGGAAAGAACCACGTTGTGAAAAGTTAAAACATCATCACCCCATCGCAACGGGAAAACCCAAAATCTTTACCCATTCCCAAACCAAAACCACTTGAGCGGACAACTCAAGGGACGGAAACGCCAAACCAAAAACCCAAAGGGCAACAAACCAAAACCAAAACAACAGAAAACATAAAAGCAAACGAAAAGCAAACAAACAGGAAAACAAACCCTAATCTAACTATTTTACAAAGCAGGCTCTCAGAGAGAACCTAGGACTGGAAATAATGCTTGAGGAACTGTCTGTTGACGGGCAACGGGACATCCTCCCCTGTCAAAGTACGCAATCTGAATGCATTATCCTCAAGGATTTCAGAAATTTGATACGGGCCCAACCACAACTTATCAAACTTATCGTGATCACCTTTCTTCTCGTGGGCCTTGTCCCAATATAAAACCAAGTCAGAAATCCTGAACGACTTGATCTTTGCCCGTTTATCGAACCATCTCTTCACCACTGCTTGGTGTTTCGTTAGATTCTCAAGAGCTTCATCTCTCTTCTCTTCTAGATGCATCAACTGGGACAACCTTGTCTGAACTTGATCCTCTCCTTTGAGGTATTCTTGAATAAACTGGAGAGTTGGGATCCTCAACTGTACTGGAAACACCGGATCCTGTCCGTAAACCAAGTGGTATGGTGACGTTCCCAAGGAACTCTTTGTTCTTATCCTGTCTGCCCAAAGAGCAAACCTCAACTGTGTATGCCATTCTTTCGGATTCTTATCTAACAACTTCTTAATGGCATTCAATAAGTTCTTGTTTGTGGACTCTCCTAGTCCATTCCCCTGTGGATAGTAATTAGAGGAAAACCTCAATGTAATTCCATACTCAAAAGCCCAATTGGAAAACTTCAGCGATGAGAAAGCTGAACCGTTGTCACTGACCAGGACATGAGGGCATCCGAATCTTGTCACAATATTCTCTTCAAGGAATCTGATAACCACCTCCGACGTGCACTGCTTCAAGGCCTGAGCCTCTGTCCATTTGGTGCAGTAGTCTGTCGCTGTCAAAATATATCTATGCTGTCCTGATGACGGCGGATTGATCATACCAATAAAATCTAAACCCCACTTTGCGAATGGTCTCACTTCAATCACTGGTTGCAAAGGCATAGCGGGATGCCTTCCTCTATTTGCTGCTGTCTGACAGACGTGACAAGCCTTCACATGTTCATACGTGTCTTTGAAAAGCGTGGGCCAATAATAGCCAGCTCTTAGGATTTGATGAGCTGTGGCCAGACTCCCTCCGTGTCCGGTTCCAAACTTCTCATGGAAGTGTTCCATCAACTGTTTTGCTTCTTGTTTTCCTACACATCTCAAATAGATCCCTTCATAGTTCCTCCTATAGAGAACTAATCCCTGAAGCATAAATCTCTGGCTTCTCATTCTTAAAGCTCTCCGCTGCACTGGATTCAAATGGCGAGGACATCTATGATTCAGCAAATAATATACTGTGTCATCGTACCATTCTCCGGGAGACACCTCCCCTAATACATAAGCTTGTTGAACTAGTTCTGGGCCAACCATTGCAATAGTCTGGGCCAAAGCTTGTCCTCTGACTAACTTCATCGGTTGTATCTCAATATCATACTCTTGCAAAGTGGCGACCCACTTTCCTCTTCTTTCACCTAACTCATTCTGCATCAACAAAATCTTCACCGTGGCGTCTGGAACAATCGCGTGGATCTTGCTCCTCAAGATGTAATGTCTAAATTTCTTGACGGCCTTCACCAAAGCATACGCCTGCTTTTCAATGCTTGGATATCTTAATCCCGCCTCTTTCAATGGTGAGCTCATAAAAGCAATTGGATGCTCATCCTTCTCTTCAGTTCTTTGAGTCAGTACTGCTGCACAAGTATGTTCAGAAGCAAATGAATATAAATAGAAAGGCTTTGTATAATCTGGACTGACCAGCACTGGAGCGTCCACTATAGCCTGCTTGATTTCATCAAAAGCCTTCCTAGTTTGTGGAGTCCACTCCACCTTTGCATCTTTCTTCAACATTGCATTCAGTGGTCTCACTATCTCAGCAAATCCGGTTATAAACTTTCTAACAAAATTGATCTTTCCGAAGAAGGACCTTAATTCTTTCTGAGTGCCTGGCAAACCAATCCTTGAGATGGCTCCAATACGTTTAGGGTCAATTGATATACCCTTCTCTGAAATAACGTGACCTAGCAGTTTTCCTTCGGTGACGCCAAATATACATTTCTTAGCATTTAGGGAGACACCAAACCTTCTACATCTCTGAAATATTTTCCTTAAATCCTCAACGTGATCTCCTCTTTTCTTTGAGAACACCGTCAGGTCATCCATGTAAATAATAATGCACTTTCCAACAAGGTCTCGAAAAGCGATGTCCATTGCTCGTTGGAAAGTGGCCCCTGCATTGATTAAGCCGAAAGGCATTCTCCTGTAAGCAAATGTTCCCCATTCGTGGTGAACGCAGTCTTCAATCTGTCTTCATGCTCAACCATCACTTGGTTGTATCCTGAATATCCATCCAAAAAGGACATCATCTGTGAACCATTCACTATTTGCAACACTTCATCTAATGAAGGCAAGGGGTAATTGTCTTTCTTAGAGGCCCTGTTCAAATTTCGAAAGTCGACACACAACCTTATCTCTCCATTCTTCTTTCTGACAGGTACGAGATTGGCGACCCACGTGGAGTGCCTTACTGGGAAAATAATCCTGGCTGAAAGGAGCTTCTTGACTTCCTGATAAATCAACGGTTCTAGTAGTGGATTTACTGGCCTCTGTCTTTGTCTGAATGGCTTACTTCCTGGTTTCAGTGGAATTGTATGCGTAATCAGTGATGTATCATATGTTTTGAGGTCTTCGTATCCCCAGGCTATCACCTCTGGAAACTCTTTCATGACCTTTAAGATGCCTTCTTTCTCTTCAGGTGTGCAAACCTTTCCAATGAAGACATTTTTCACTTGTTCGCTTGTTCCTAAATTGACAGGTTCACAATCATTGCCTTGCGTGCTTTGATTTCTGCTCAGTCTGTCAGTATCAAACAATCTCTCTAACTCGACCATTCCTTTTGGAATTACATTAGTCTTTAAGTTTAGAATCCCTTCTGTATCATATTCAGCTTCTTCCGTGTCTTCCTCATCTATAATTTGTGCTTCGAACACTCCTGAGTTTGTGAGAAAGTCCAGAATCTGCTTGTCGTCATCAAACACTTGGAAATTCTTTATGTTATCAGGAATTGCCGGGGTTGAAACCAACTCTACTGTGAACTTCTTCAATCCTTCCATTGCCAATGGTTCCAAGGAACTGGCAGCTTGTGCCAAAGAGTTTGCAACGGTGTTCTTGGATCTATAAACTTGCTTTATGTTGAATGCATCAAAGCTCTCTATCAGGTCCCAAACTCTGTTCCGGTAGCGGCTCAGTCTCTTGTCATGACAGGCGAACTGCTTCTTTACTTGTCGGACCACTATGTCTGAGTCTCCAATGGCATATACAATCTTAGCCCCCTTCTGAATTGCAAGGAGCAATCCGTGGATCAAGGACTCATATTCAGCAACGTTGTTGGTGCATGAAAACTGGAGTCTATAGGAACCCAAATAAGCTTCTCCTGTCGGGCTAACCAATTCAAACCCTGCTCCATTTCCCTTCTTGGACTTTGATCCATCGAACCTTAAAGTCCACACTTGATTATCTGTAGGAGTATAGGGAGACTGAACACGTGTCTCTCCTTGATTGCAGACCTCTGGAGTCTTTTCTTCAATCTTTGACTGAGTGAGATTATCTTCTACAATTTCTTCTATCGAAACACTATTCTCCTCATTCATCTTTTGATGTTCTATTAGAATCTCCTTTTCTTCATTTATCTCTTGATCTTCTATTAGAATCTCCTTTTCTTCATTTATCTCTTGATGTTCTTCTTGTAATGGAGTATGGGGAACAAGCCTAGCAACTTGCTCTAGTGCCACTTTGCACATGGCACAAGTGATTTCTGAATGGAATGCTTCGTGTATCCTGCACCAGTTGGGAAGCAGCAAATTCTTGATTGAAGCATCTTTTCCTAACTCTGTTTCTTGCTTTACGCTGTTCATGACAAAGTCCCTGAAATTCTCAAAAGTTCCTCCACCTTCACTATCGCTTGAGTCACTTTCAATCAACACTTCGGTGGAAGTGGCATTCTCAAAACATTTTCCCTCATTTGCACTTTGCAGCATCAATACTTCTTGCTTGACAGGCCTATATGAGCCTAAATCAGTCTCTACGAACATGATTTCATTATCTTCTCCATATTCCGTGATCATCAACCTCAATCTCGGTGTACTATCAATCTTGATCTGATTCGGGACTCCCTTCCACGGAAGCCACATGTGAGAGAAATCGGTTGCAATGTATCCATTTAACTTCCTGGCCCAGTCTCGGCTCAGCAACATGCCATACCCATCCGGTATGTCAACTACTGATATGTCAATACAACTCTGGATTCGGGGATCAGCTGACAACTGCATATGAATATTATTCAGCTCTCCAACTACAGGTACTTCAGTCTTATCTAGTTGGGTCACCTTCTTTGTGGTATGCAATGGGACTATGCCCAACCTTTGACACACCTTCAATGGCATGACGTTGCTAGAAGCACCGGAATCAATTAAACAATTGTGCAACAACTTTCCAAAGATTCTAACTGATAACAAGAATGGGGCAGGCTCATCCTTCCCCTGGTAGAATACTACCGGTTTCTTCCTTTCTTCAGGAGTATTCTTCTTTTCATCTCCCTTATCCAATGGGACTTGATTGCCCAGGGCAACCCTTTGTGTCTGCTCTTGCCTTTGTTCTGCGGGCAAATTGAATCTAACTCTTCTTTTATCTTCAGTTCTTGGCTTTTCAGGCTCACTTGAAGACCCTTGTACTACCCCCACAAAACCTTGCGACTGCTGTGGAGCTTCCCAAGTGTTGAATGGCGCGTAAGACACTTCTTCTACCATATTCGTGCTCTGCACGGGACGTGACTGTGCATTAATTTGAGGACTCCTTGATGAACTAGGTGTTTCTTGAGGTGTATTCTTTGCAACTGGTGTCTCATATAGACTTCCCAAAATTGTGTCTCTAACTTCAGAGATTTTCATTAACTCATACTAGGGAAGACTAACCTTTATCTTCTTCACTTCCTCTAGCACATAAGAACTTAATCTTTTCATGTCATCTCTTGGAAGATTGTCCTTTTGAGGACGCTGCATCACGTGGACGGGCTGTTGGACAGTCTGTTGTCCATTTCTATTCTGCATCACATTCTGTTGTCTGTACTCCGGAGAATCCTGAGGCAAATTTGGATTGTTGCTGGCATTTGGATTCGGCGGGGTTGAGAAATTATTCGGAGGAATCGAGGACGTCAACGACTCTTTCTGATGATAAGTCCTCTGGTACACCTTGGGTGCTGCTCCTCCGGAAGTTTGAAATGCCTGCACCTCTCTTCTTCCTTCTACCAACACACTATTGTTGAGAGGTGGGAAAACGTAGTTACCCTGCTCATATGGCTCCTCTGAGTAGCTGTCTTGAACTTCCGAATACGTTTGAGCCTCTGAATAGACTTGAGCTTCCTCATAGACTTGAGTATCTGGCGCCTCCACGGGACCGTTTGCCGAAGCTGGTGGGAATCTGTAATTAACCTCTGGTGGCGCATAGTTTTGATATTCGGACACAAGATTGACACTCTCTATGATTAGTGCCTGGTCATACCTTTGCACTGGGACGATCTCATATCCTGTGGTCGGAGGATTCTCAGTACCCTCCGTGCTTTTTACTTCTCCTTTGAAGATATCCGCTGCTACTTGAAATTCATGGCATTGTAATTCTGAGTGCTGACTTGTGTTATGAAGCCGAAACCATCCTGACATAGCAGCTTCTGCCAAAAATACTCTGTCCGTGGGACGATTCTCTGGAGGTGGCGGATTATCTAGCGGTGATGGAACTCCTCCATTGTTAGGTCCAATATTCCAGGACCTCTTCTGATATCCTTGATTATTATTTCGATACCCATGGCTGTTGTCATGTCCATGTCCTTGATGGGCATCTTGATGATGTTGAGGATTATTGTGATATCCTCGATTGGCACCTAGATGTGCCTGATAACTCTTTATCATTGATTGCATTTGGTTATTTTGATTTCTGAGGTGAGTTACCTCAGATGACAGCCTTTTCATTTGTTCTATTAATTCCTTCATTTCATCTTTCTCCTCTTGTGTCCTTGTTGCAGGTACCGTGTTCTGGAGATAGACAGGCTGCGTAGCTGGAGTCTAGGATAGAGGTACCCCAGGATGGAGAATCAATTGATCTGATGGTGGCGTAACATGATATGCCGGTTGCGGAACTGGATTCAACGCTGGAATTTGCTGATTCCACGCTGGACTAAGAGTCTGCATTTGATTATTCGTGGTGACCAGGCCAGTGTACAAAGAAGGCCCAGTTATGTTTTGGCCCATATTCTGACTTACTTCAACCGCCTTAGCATACGCTTGGTTCATATCCGCTGGAATGGGATGAGCTTGTCTCACAAACATTGCGGTCAATGGGTCCAAGGCTGCATAGTAATTTTCCCTTGCATCGGGAACCATGTACGGAGTACGTAGCCTTGTGAGAGCCTTTTGGAATCTATTGTTGAAGGCATGAATAGGCTCTTTGTCTTGTCTTCTCACCTCCGTGAATTGGCGGAAGAGCTCCACTGGGGTGATTGGAATACCAAACTTCCCAATGAAAGCCTCCATCTGCTCCCATGTTCTGATGGATCCAACTGGCAAATGTATAAACCAAAAGTGAGCCTCTTCTCCCAAGGAATACGGGAACAATCTGCAAGCCACATCTGCGTATGCAATTTGCCTATTTCGCAAATGATCTTCAAACATCTTGATGTGATCCTCAGCAGAACGATTCGGATCATGGACTTGATACTTGGTGCAGAAATGCTCCGGATTCTTTGGCATATCGTGATAATCAGCAAACTCTAGAGGAGATGGATTGGTGACTAGCCAAGTAGCACCGTTAGGAGCGGGTTAGCCTCCTGGTTGAGCCATTGCTTGATTTGGATACCTCCTTTGATATACAATTACTGGGGTTGTGGTAACTTGAACTGGTTGCTGAACAATCACTGGTGTGGTAACTTGAACGGCTCTAGGCTGAGCAAACCTTGAGACACTTGGTGGAGTTCGGAACAAACTTGTAATCTCTTCTCCGCTTTCTTCACTAGACTGAGCTTCTTCGTTTGAAAACACTTCTTCGCTTGAACGGCTCTCTTTCTTCTTCCTTGCTCGCGTAGGCAATTCTAACTCCACAAAATCTTTGGATGAACTTGGCGTGGACCTCAGAATTCTTTTCAACTTATCGGGTGAGAATGAACTGATTCGATCCAGGATGTAGCTGATTACTGTCGGCGGGGAAGGGGAGCAAGTGGTAGTCTTTGATCAAGCAAATTCCTTTCAATTGCAACTTGGATTTCAATAGCCTTTTCTTCTTCTTCCTCCAACACGAAGCAAGTTCTCATGTACAGGGCGTAGCTCTCCTTTGTCCTCCAAGCAAGATTGTTCAATCCTGAAAGAATGTCTTCTTGGTCGTCGTTGAATCCCAAGTTAGGCTGCAACACTGGAAATATTTCTCTATGCGGTAACACCATCTTTGCTCATGATAATTTCTTTCTCCAATAAATCTCCTTTTGAATGAAAATCCCTTCTTATTTGAAAATGACTGCTTCACTGCGAAGAATCCTTGAAGGCCCTCCTTCTAGCGCCAGTTTTTCTCTGTTGATGCGGTTTTTGTGACCATACCAAACAGCCGAAGAACAAAATAGTTTGGGGCTACTCCGTTCTCTCTTGATCAAAGTATTCCATGCGCTAAGATTGCGAGAAAGTTCGCATGTTCAACTCCAAGGTTCCTTTAGTGCGAATAGACCCAGTTTGGTTGATGTGTTTTGCTGTGTTCGTACGAGGGGACTTACGCAATTGTTCAGATTTCTCACAGTTAGCAGCTGATATGTGATTTGAAGGGGATTCTTACGTGTATGATTTGGCAATGTGGTTCCTTTCCTAAAACTAATAAGAAGGTGCGGAAAGTAAAAAGGGAAAGGGCCTAAGAAATTTATACTCTATTCTAAATGCAAGATATGTGGGGCTTCGTTTCAATAGACTTCAACCGGATTTCACCTAGCCTCCGTCGGACAGCCTCAGTAAAATCGGTGCAATCTTCAAAGGGAATAGCAAAAGGTATTCAAGTTATAGTTTAACATGCATACACCATCACAACGACGCATATAAGCATATAAACCATAACCGAAGTTAAACTCAATGTAATGTCCAGTTGACCACACAAGGCGGACTTATCATCAACAAGCCGCTAGTGGTATGGAATAAAGCGAAGCTATCTCAATAAAACACCACACACCGAAGTAAGCTACTTGCATGAATTTAATCTACTTGGATACGAAAGGAAGAAGAAACCTTGCTAGCATTTCATGACAAGACGAATTCCATCATCAATGAAAAGATCTATTATCATAAAATGTGTTACACAACAATCTCCTCAAAAGTTTTCAAAGGGAAAACTTTCTCTCTTCTCCAAATGATGCAAAATGCTCTACAAAGCTACACTATCTAGCTCTAAAGCTCTCTCAATGTCTACTCTGATTCTAACTGATCTAATCTTCTAATCTAATGCCTTACAAATGAGGGGGACTCCCCCTTTTATAGCTAGCCCAGTCCCAAAGGATGGCTAGGGTTACAATCAATAGAGTGGCCAGAATCGTGCCACCTCAGCCCTAACCCTAAAAACTGCCAGAATAAGGGAGTGGTACATTAAATGAATCAAAGATTCCCACTCACTCCCAAAAATAGAAAAGGGCAATAAATGCTCCACATTCAGTCTTCTAGAAGATCTTCGTCCAGTAGTGTGTTCCCCTTTGCCTTCTCTCTGACTGCCAACTCAACAAATCTGCTAAGTACGGCCTCAACCTCATGAACTGAAATAGGCGGAACACAATCTAACTGAAACTCTAGTACTGTGACTGAATGCTCGTGCCTCGTACAAGACTTTCTCCAAGCAGCTAAGGAGTCCTGCGTGTTCTGGATCAAAGTGGAGAATGTAGCAGTATTTTCAAAGTCATCCTGTACAAAGGTCTTAACATCTGCGAAGAAGGGAACCAGCAAACCCCTCAAATTATCAAAACTTATCTCATCTGGATTCAGCCGCCTAGCAAATATGGCCTCGAAAGTGTTCTGAACTCCATCTATGATATTGGCCATAGCCTTGTGTACCCTGGCTGAATCTGCCTGTGCTGCATCGAAGAAGCCACGCCCTGTGATAGCCGAAGAATACCACCGAGAGAAATCATATCGGTCATTCGCCTGAATGACACCTCCATCGACCAGCAACCGCAATGGCACATGCCTCAATACCTCAAGACGTTGGATCACCTTACTCCGATAGATAGAGGCATCGCCCCAGGCATGATCCGCAGCATCTATCCGTGCCATAATAGTAGAGGCCTCTGAAAGGCGAAGCAAGGTCCTCCATAAACTTCTCATCACGGTATGAACTCCACGTGACCCATTTATCTGCTTCTTGTGCCATCCTCCCAACTCTACTAAGCCGTTGATCGACTCTCTAGGAATATCGGCTGGAGGCTCTATCACTGGTACATCCTGCCCTCGAGAACGAGACAACTGCTGAACATATCCAATTAACGCCTTGTGTTCTCGTTTCAACTTCTTATATTTCCCTTCTTTCTTGAACAACCTATCCTTGAGGGCGAGGAAGGAGTTATCACACTCCTCAACAATTTGAGCACCAGTAGGGCGTCCCAAGTCAAGAGTGGTGACCACATAGTTTTCGGAGCTGCTTCATTCGGTCACACTCGACTCGTGGGACAGCTACGTGAAGAGTACGAGAGCCATCCTCATCAGTGGAGATCTTCGAAAATTTTCTTGCCTTCTTCGGTGGAGGAGCACTGATCCGGTTCAAAAATTCTTCCATCTCAACTGCTGGATCAATCTCCTCACTCGGGCTTCTTCGCATTCTATCTCTAAGCCAATCGGGCACCTCATATAGTATATCAAAGGGCTGCTGCTCCTGTGCCTCGACTTCTCTAACCTGTTCAACTTCTTCTTCATTCTGGCGAGGCTCATTGTCCTCAAGTGGCTGAGTGTCCCCTGACACTATATCATCATCATCACCATCATCCATGGCCGCCTCTAATTCCTGCCGAAACTGAGGGTCAGTAATAGTCCCCTCATCATCGTGCTGATCAATCCTGACAGGTACATTGGCACTCTGGCCAATTGACTCCCTCCGTGGAGGCTGAATATCATTCTGTATCTCCGGTACCTAATTCACTACAATCCTCTGATCAGCAAACAAAGAGACCTCCTGTATGCTTGGAGAACGTGTCTCCAAAGGTACTGCCACTGTGACTCGTGGAGGTTCTAGCTGAACTATTTCTTTCTTTCTGGACTCTGGACCTCGTGTAATCTGTTTCTTTCTTCCTGTGGTGGGCGTCCTGTGATCTCCCATCATATTGTAAGTCAAGGCAATTGACCTACTTTTCAATCTGCTAACTCTCCTGTCAACCCATGCCCTCGTGAATGTCATAACCGGGATAGAAAGAGTATCCAAATCAGCAACCTCGGGCTCTGACCAATCTATAGGCGGAAGTGGAGTATCCCGAATAGCTGCATAGTCTGGATGAACAACATCCATATCCTCATTAACTTGGTCCGGAACTGGAACTACCTCACACTCCCTAATCAGAGTAATCGGCAATCTAGAGAACATTCTCTTCCTTACTTCAATCTCATCAACTGCACCAGCCCAGTAATCTTCTATGGTCGCCTTATGTTTAAACTCCTCTGACAGAACCCAATTGATGTTATGGTGCAAGTCATAGTGCTGTCGGCTCGTATGATATGAGAAGTGATAAAATTGAAGTTCACTCTCAGCTTCCCTAGCTGCCTGTATCGAAGGACACACCTCATCCGAGTTGCCCATCACAATCGGAAACTCTATCCCCCCTTTCTTCTTCTTCTTCTAGATTTTGTCAAAGGCAAGCAATTGTCTGGATATCTCTAGCATTATTATTCTATCTGTTGGGTACTTAGGCAGCCTATATGGGTATGAAGAAAATCCTTGCAGCCTAATGTATGAAAATCTTGGAAACTGTATAAACCAGCACCCATACCTTTCGATCAGCTCCTGGGCATCCCTAGAGATTCTGTGATGTAACCTCTCCTGAAGCAGCCTCGTGATGTACATGGTGAATGAATCGTTGACACGTTTGTAATAGGTTGTGCTCGACAGGTGCAACTGTGTACACGCCTCATGGATTTTGAATTGGTGAGAGCCACAACCGATGGGTTCCTTGTAAGAAATCCCCCTGTACCTCGTCATCCGTGCCAACATATAAATAAGGTAGGAGCTCATGTAAAACGTTTTAGTCCTCCGCAAGCTCAGGAGTTGCTCATGTATGTTATCGCTGATCATCTCAGCCCAATTGACATAATCCTTTCCTTCTAACACCAGGTTGATGTAATAAAACATCCAAGGCTCAAAATGTAGGACTGTGGCAACCACCAACCCCGCCAGCAAGAATATGATAAGATCGCGATTCCTGCCGTGTCCTCCGCTATCATCTCGCTTCGCAACTTCGCACGAGAAGGCTTCGGAGTGCTCATCCAGTGAGTGTTAATTGTATCCATGCACCGTTCAAAAGCAGAAGCATACATCCGCTCCGCTCGCTCCCTGGATTTGTAGATCATGTTTCTGTGCACCAGGATCCCGAAAGCTTCACCAATGGCTGCCGGAGTAAGGTTGGCAAGCACTTGGCCATCTGGTGACATGATCGACCGGTGTTCTTTCTCGTAACAGTTGGCGCACTCCATTATAAGCTCTGAGCACTGAACGGCTGGCGGAAAACCAGCAACTGCATATAGTCCACTTCGGACGATGTTGTGCGAAGTGACCGAAGCCCGATGACTTCCAATTCCAAACAGCCTGTTCTTGAAGGTGTCCAGGTTGACCGAGCCCAGGTTAGTGTCCGTCAACTTGCCCAGCTTTGAAATGAACTTCGACTCCGGCATGAATGTTTTGCTGAGTTTCTTCATCGTAGCCTGTCTGGAGGCACCATTGTCCTTCCCGGTTGTCCTCGCTTCAGCCATCTGCAACATAACAAACGTTCATCAGCAATTAAATTTAATAAAATAAGGCATGATAGGGGCTGCAGTCGACTTTAGAAGCTGCAATAACTTTCTTGTTTGCAAACCTCAGCTTCTTTTCTTGAATAAATTCGAATTCCGACACTTAGAACAGATTTCTAAGTGAACTCTGATGACTGTATTTCACAATCCTCAATCAGCAATTTGAACCTCTATGACTTCGTATCAGCAATCAGCAATTATCAAGCTAGCAAATTCGTGCTTCTAAGTTCTCAACTACTTTACTCACTACAAGGCGTCCCTTCAACTGGCAACTTTAACTAAGCTCAAACAAATTTCAATTTTCAGCCTCAACACTAGCAAAGGCCGTACCTCTTCTTCTTCAGCAATGGCGTACCTTGACTACTTCAGCAACTCTCGAATCCCTCAGCAGAATTCAAACCTCAGCAACTTAAGGCGTCCCCTTTCAACTTTCAGCACAAGCAACCTCAAGGCGCCTTCTCAACATTCAGATTTTAAACTCTCCAAGCAACAGTTCACTGCAACACTTCACTCTCAGAGCAAGTTCGACTTCTCCAGTTGTGAAGACAAGTGAAAAACATCTTCATTTTATAGCCAAAACTCGAATTCTAGAAGAAGTTAATTTTAGCCAGTGCCATTAAACTCCACTACTCCGCTTCAAGAATTCGAATTTTCCCTCCCTGGTGTTTCTGACACTTGTCCCCAGTCGTCGGGAATATTATTCTTCTAGAAACTTGACTTTGACTGGCGTTTTAGATTTTGCTTTCGAAAATTTAATTTAATTCATCTTCTTTTAACTCACCAATCGGAGCTTTGACATTTGAAATCGAATTTTTAATTTCATCACCTGCTCTGGAAAATTCATCCTCAAAGAATTTAATCAAAATTATCTAGGCAACTGACTTCAGATTCATTGTTCGAAGAAAATTCATCTTGAAAGCTCATTTTATTTATTTTTGCCTTAGAAAATTTAAAATTCTCCCTTAGGAAAATTCACGATTCGAGCACTGATTAAATTCTTCACTGAATGAGTGTCGGCGAAGCTCAGAAGACTTGGAAATCCATCTATCATCACGAATGTTCAGTACCCAGAAGCAAATTTTCTTCAGAATGCCTCGAATTCATGGGTACCCAACGAACGGGTTCATTTGATTTTTCGAATTTGAACCTTAGAAAAAATATTATTTTCACCATTTAAACTCGTTCTTCGCCTGTGATCACTCTATGTTGCTCTGACTTCTTGAAAAATTTGAATCATCTTGCATTATCATCGTTTCTGACTCCATCACTGAGAAGAGTTGCTTGCTTCGGAAAATTTTATCATCTTGGTTCTAGGCGTATTTTCCAAGGAAAATAAATTTGCCTTAGAAAATATTTAAATCATCTCTTGCATTTTGAGGACTTGCCTTGGAAAATTTGATTGCCAGTGGAGAGGAAATTTATCAACTTCATTTGGAAAATTTTATTCATTCTCGGCACGCCTTGTACATTTTATTCTCGCTCCACACTTGGAAAATATTCATTAAAAGTCCCACGCCTTAGAGAGTTTTCAACACTTAGCAAATATTTTATTTTCTACCTGAGGCGCCTAGCACACTTCATTTTATTTTCACCACCCTCAAACATTTCAACGCCTTCAAAATATTTCCTAACACCTTATGACACCCTCAACGCCTTCAAACACCTTAGGCGCCTTATGACTTCACCACACCTTAGCAAATTCTAACGCCCTCAAGATATTCTAAAATCACCCCTTAGGCGCCCAACACTCTTGGAGAAAAATCACGCCCCACTCACCTTGGGCGCATTTTGCCTATGGAGGAGGATAACGCCTAGCCTTTTACCTTGAGTTTACCACGCCTTGGCAAAGTTTTCATCCCACTTACCATTTTTATTCACTTTTCACACCCAAACATGGGCGCATTTGAACCTACCAACTGGATGACTCTTCAACTTCACTTTTTTGTCCTCATGTGAGCTCATTTGGGCGCATTTAGGAGGGTGAGGAGGACGAGCTTGCAAGTTGGGCGCATTTTGCATGTGATGAAGGATAAAAACTTTGACTTTTGTTTACCATCTCCTTGCTTTGGGCGCATTTCCATACTTGTGAAGGATGAAATCTCCAACGCCTTTGGGTGACCCTTCGCCTTCTAAAATTTTGTCTTGACATGGCCCAGTTTGGGCGCATTTTGCCTAGGGGGAAGGATGAACTTATTTGACTTTTCCTTGACCTTTTTGCCTTGGGCGCATTTTAATGCCTGAGAAGGATAAACTTGCATCTTGGGCGCATTCTGAGGGGTGAGGCGGATTTTTCATACTTAGAAATTTTTCAACCTTTTCCTTCCTTCATCTTGGGCGCATTTGGACCCCTGAGCAGGATGAAATTTCGTTGACTTTCTTTGACTTCTGGTGTCTTGAGCGCATTTTGACCCCCGAGCAGGATGAACTCACATTTACAAAATTTTCCACGCCCCTAGCTGAGATGGGCGCATTTTCCTATGCCTGCTGGACGAGACTCCAGACTTAGACAAATTTTTATCATCCTCGCCAGCTTACGTGCCCTGCTATTTATAGTAAGTTCTCTGAATGTAACGAACACACTTGTACGATAAAATTAAAACTTTACAATTCATACATAAAAGTAAGAACAATACCATTTTGAACAAACAATTTCTTTTCAAAACATAAATAAGAAACATTTATTGCATCTATAAACTATTTCATTTCAAATGAAATTACAAAGCATGATGAGAAACATACATACATAGCCCGTAGGCTTTTGACACCAATAGAAATAAGAAGGTCCAGGAATCCGTCCTGTCAAGCTTTGGAGCATCCGTCGGGTGTTCGTGGAGGAGAAACATCACTCGAGCGTTTTTCCGCCAACCACGGACTTATAATGCGGTCCCCCGCACGATCATTTTTCAATGAACGGCCCTCCCTTCGAAGAAGAGATTGGTTGGGTAACCTTTAATGACTACCAACTGGACATAGTGCTGTGATTCTACAAAACTAGCTTTCGTGCTAACGGCAAATCACAAACTAGGTTGTATTTCGGAATCACGATGAACTGACAATGTAGTACAACAACTAAATGATTCCTTACACTACTTTGGCCAAAGTGTTTATAGGTATATTTATAGGTTCATTTTAAAACTGATTTCCACCTTCTATGGCGCCAGGACTGCCAGCAGGTTGAAGAATATTTCAAACTATAAACGTGTATCAAATTGGTGAGGGTTTCGACCTCCATGTTTGACAGCAAGAAGTTCATTTTAATTCGAATTTGTTTCAGGCTGTTAAAACTGTGACAACTTTCAACTGGCGCGTTTTTACAGTTAGGTTAAATGCCAAGTTTCATTTCTGACTTCTTCCTTGCTCAAATGGCGTACAGATTTCCTCTTATTCACCAAGCAAGAGATGAATCGGCCATTTTTAGACGTCTGGCCCTAGTCGCGCGGGTTACCTGCGCGTTTTTCATTTTCCCTTCTGCATTTTCGCGTTTTTCTTCTTTATTTCGCTTTGGTAAAACTTTAATATTTTAATAGATTTTTCAAAGTAAATATGGCGCATATATGCAGGCTCATTTTTGAAGATTAACACTTCAATGAATACATTTAGAAAAATTCGCGTTTTCTTATCAATTCGTGATTTTTATGAAATCCGCGATTTTTAATTTCTTCCCAGATTTGCATTCGTGCTTTACAATGTTTTACTTTTATTTCATTTGATTTTGACCAATCTTTTATTTAAATATATTTGTTTATTATATTAAAATACTTACATAATATAGTTTATGCATAATTATTTAAATTATCAATTTAAATAATATTGTATACATTTTAAACTATATTATATTAATATTTTAATATAATATTAAATATATTGAAATACTTAACATTATATTAATACATATATATTCATTTACATTATACATTAAACATGTAAATTAATATATATGTATTCGTATAATTTCAGAGACAAGATATCATTATAATATCAAATTCATTTATCTTGTTAGCCGTGGGTATGTATACTTGTATATATATCTGTATATATACTACATGTATAAGTATCCATAAATACATTTATATCGACACATACGTATGGCATATCCATCTGCTTAATACGTTTGTATTGACATGAATGTACTTATGGGTACTTGTACATATCGTATTCGTATGTACAAATACACATATCCACCTCTAACCAGAACTTATCAGTTATAAGGTTATATTGGCATGCATCACTTGTTTACACATTCAGAAGAAGACATGACTCCTAATGATACGAGACAAGCCTACGGATGACTTACCTTTAACCAAAAACAATGACTTAGCTTACTCAGTTCTAAGGCTTGTGTGTGTATGTCCAGTTGGTATCCATTACTGTTTACCCGACCAAGTTCTTCCCCGAGTGATATCTCTCCTCTGTCTCGAGGTACGAACCTGTCTCCTGCAAATCATGAGATGACAACGGAAATCAATTGCTCAAAACCAAGGTAATATACATTAAGCATTGTAATAGGTTAGAACAACATTATTCCATAACTCAAATTACAATAACAGAAGCATCAGATAAAGAGACAATCATTTAGGATACATCCAATTGATCACAAGAACATTTCACTTTATTCAACAGAAAGATTCAACATTTACAATGTACATCCTATGAATAGTAGCTATACAATCGGGGTGTAACATACTCCCCCCCTTATGATTCATCGTCCCCGATGAACAAGGTATTATTTAAAGCATAAAAACAACAAAACACTACTTTATTCACCATTCTTGAATGCCTCAAGAATGTCAGGAAATTTTCTCCGGATTTCCTCATAGTCTTCCCAGGTAGCTGAGTCCTCAGTATATTGATCCCACTGGACTTTACATTGAGAGACTTCTCTGTTCCGTAAGCGTAGCTTGCGGACTTCAAGCACTTTAATAGGCTCGAGCATTACTACCCCGGGATCCTTTACCTGTAAAGCAGTCCAATCAATAACATGGTTATCACCTGGTATATACTTCTTAAGGTAGGACACATGGAAGACATTATGCATTCGAGCAAGAGCAGGTGGTAATGCAATTCGATAGGCTACTGGGTTTACTTCTTCTAAAACCTCAAAAGGTCCAACATAACGTGGAGCTAATTTGGATGACTTTCCAAATTTAATGGAGCTTTTATGAGGTTTGACTCTTAACAAAACCTTATCACCTATGGCAAAATTTCGAGGTACTCTCTTTGCATCAGCATAACTCTTTTGTCGACTGTTAGCTTCGGCTAACCTTTGCTTTATACTCTTTACTTGCTCTTCCATTTCTGCTAACATTACGGGTCCAAGACTTACTCGATCCTCAAGTTTATCCCAACTTATCGGAGTTCGACACTTTCGACCATACAAGGCTTCAAACGGAGCCATTTTAATTGCAGAATGGTATGAATTATTGTAGGCAAATTCGACTAAAGGTAAATAGTCTTCCCACTTATATTGCTGATCCATGCAATATACTCGAAGTAGGTCTTCTAAAACTTGATTTACTCTTTCAGTTTGCCCATCCGTTTCCGGATGATATGCTGAGCTGATATTTAGCTGAGTTCCGAGTGCAGAAAATAAGGTTTGCCAAAACCTAGAAGTAATTCTTGCATCCCTATCAGAAATGATCTTTTCAGGTATCCCATGCAATCTGAATACTTCTTGCACAAATTTCCTTGCAATAACTGGTGCTCCATCAGTTAGATTTCCAGGTATAAAGTGAGCTACTTTAGTCAGCCTATCAACCACTACTAGTATGGTATTGTGCTTATTTCTGGACATAGGCAATCCTTGCACAAAATCCATACTTATCACTTGCCACTTCCACTCTGGAATATCATGTGGGTATAGCAAACCGGCTGGATGATGATGCTCAGCTTTTACTCGTTGACATTCCAAGCATTTTGCAACATAATTAGCAGCATCTCCCTTCATTCCTTTCCAGAAATATAATGGCTTAACATCGGCCATCATTTTTGTTACCCCTGGATGACCAGAATATGGAGCCTCATGTGCTTCTTTCCATACCAAATTTCTTAAGTTGCTTATGTTGGGTACATACATCCTTCCTTTATACCTAAGCATTCCATTTGGTTCAAACTTGAAACCATCATACCTTGAATCTTCAGGATTCTTTTTAAGTGCTTGCTTAACTTGCAAATAATATTCATCTTCCGCACATTTCTGGAGCACTAGGTTTTTAAAATCAGTATGAATTGCAACCATAGAAGCTATATGGCGTCTTCGACTTAATGCATCAGCAACCCTGTTTTCTTTTCCTTTGATGTAGCTGATATTGAAATCATAATCAGCAATCAACTCCAACCATCTCCTCTGTCTGGCATTTAGATTTGGTTGAGTAAAAAGGTATTTTAAACCATTATGATCAGTTTTCAACTCAAAGGGTTTCCCAAGCAAATAGTGTCTCCACATTCGCAATGCATGAACGACAGCTGCCAACTCTAAATCATGCGAAGCATAATTTATCTCATAAGGTTTTAGCTTTCTTGACTCATAAGCAATTACTTGATTATCTTGCATAAGTACTCCACCAAGTCCTTCTCCGCAAGCATCAGTGACAACTGTGAAACTCCTTTCAGGATCTGGCACTTTCAGAATTGGTGCGGTAGTTAGTTTCTCTTTGAGTAGGTCAAATGCCTTTTGACACTTCTCATTCCAATCAAATCTTTTTCCCTTTTTCTGTAGAGAAGTTATAGGAAAAGCAATCTTGGAGAAGTTTTCAACAAACTTCCTATAATAACCTGCTAGTCCCATAAAACTTCTCACTTCAGGTACATTCTTAGGTACAGGCCACTGAGTTATTGCTGCGATCTTAGCCGGATCAACTTCAATTCCCTCAGCTGAAATTACATGTCCCAAGTAATGCACTTTATGTTGGAAGAAGGTACACTTGGATAGCTTTCCGTACAACTTATGCTCACGCAAACGTTGTAGAACCATTCCTAAGTGCCGATTGTGTTCTTCTTCATTTCTAGAATAGATTAATATGTCATCTAGAAACACCAATACAAACTTGTCCAAGTAATCTCTGAATACACTATTCATAAGGTTCATAAATGCTGCAGGTGCATTTGTCAAACCAAATGGCAATACTGTGAATTCATAGTGTCCATACCGAGTTCTAAAGGCGGTTTTATAGATATCCTCATCCTTAACTCTAAGCTGGTGATATCCGGATCTTAGATCAATTTTAGAAAATACGGCTGCTCCTCTGACTTGATCAAACAAATCATCAATTCGAGGTAATGGATACTTGTTCTTTATCGTAGCTTTGTTAAGCATGCGATAGTCAATACAAAGCCGCATTGTTCCATCTTTCTTTTTGACGAAGATCACAGGTGCTCCCCATGGTGATACACTTGGTCTTACCAGTCCTTTAGTCAGCAACTCATCTAGCTGAGCCTTGAGTTCTGCTAATTCTGTAGTAGTCATTCTATATGGTACCTTGGATACAGGTTCGGATCCAGGAATTATGTCTATAGAAAAATCAAAGACTCTTTTAGGGGGTAAACCAGGTAATTCCTCAGGAAATACATCAGCATATTCCCTTAAAACCGGATATTTCTCAATATCTGAGATTCCTGTTTCATCAATTTCTCCATCTTCAATCTCTTGGGTACTTTCATCATCAGGGTCACCTAATTCTTCAATCTTCACTGCAAAAAGTTTGCAACCTTTCTTTTTGGCTCTTAGCAATTGCATTGCTGAGATTTGTCTAATTTTAATCTCTTTAGGTATTCCTTGAAGATTTACTTGATTTCCATAGTCATCTAAACATTTAACTGTTTTTGATTCACAGTCAACTATGGCTCTATGTCTCCACAACCAATTCATTCCTAAGATGACATCATAGGATCCTAATGGTGTGACATAAAGATTGACTTCAGTGGTGAAACTAGGCAATTCTAAGTTAGCCTCGAAGAGACATTGGTCCACCTTTGCTCTTGTACTATTAGCATATTCTACATTCCATGATGTAGCCATGTGCCCAGCCTTTCTAGTCAATTTATTTGCTATACTAGGAGAAACAAAACTTTCAGTTGCACCAGTATCTATAAGAACAGAGATAGGTAAACCAAATAATTTACCTGTTGTTTCGATGGGCGTTATTTGATAGTCAGCTTGCCTATCATCGACTGCTGCATGTATCCTTTGCTGGAACATAGCCTTTTGTGGAGGCAAAGAATTCCCAGAAGTTTTGTTTGGACATTCCCTAGCATAATGATCACCTTTGCATATGAAACATCCTGTAGGAGGTCCTTTTCTTCCGGAAGTCTCTCCAGATTTATTGTTTCCATCATTGAACTTGTTAGCGTTCCCACTATTAAAGTTGTTCCTTTTTTGATCTTTACGGAAATCTTTCCCACCGAAGCGAGATCTCTTTCCTTTTGACTTAGCAGCTTCCCGAACAGGTTCATCCTTCTTTGGAGTTTGTTTGGCCATGACCTCGCTGTCCTTCTTTTGCTCCTTTTTCTCTTGGCGATGAGAATCAGCTTTGAGTTTCTGCTCCTGCTTTATAGCCTTTTCATAGACTAAGTCCATGGTAGTTGGACCATGCATGTCCACTTCACCACCAATTTTGCCATTTAGCCCAAGTATGAACTTTCTGATGCGGAATCGTTCATCCTTATGGTAAATCGGAACATACCGAAGGAGTCTTGTGAACTTTTCCCAGTATTCATGCACTGACATAGTTCCTTGTTTTAATTCTTGGAAGTCAGAAAGTTTCTGATCATAGAATAATTGTGGTAACCACCGGTTACGGAAGATTTCCACAAATTCTCCCCACGTCAATTTCCAAGAACTTATATCCAACTCCAATTTCTTGTTCATCCACCAATTTGAGGCTTCTCCTGCTAATTGGTAGGCTCCCCAAGCTGCCTTTGTTACTTCGTCATAATTTCTTATTTCAAAGTATTTTTCCATTTGGACAAGCCAAATTTCTGCTTCATCACCTCCCGCACTACCATCAAACTTAGGTGGTATTATCTTTTTCATGTCCCTTGACAGTTCAGTAGAAATTATCTTTTTATTCCTCTCGACGGAATTGGTTGGTGATTTCTCTCTTTCATCATTATGTCCGTGAGAAGAACTTGCAGCTTCTGTATTATCAATGTTTAACTCTTTTTCTAACTTATCCCTTTCTCTTTCACTCTCAATATTGGACAACCTTGCTAGAATCAGGTCTAGGGTTGCTTGTACTCCTATGTCTCTTTGTTCATCATCCTTGCTTGTTCCGGGTTTGTTACGCATCCTTTCGTAAGTTTTCACCATGATTTTATGATTGATTTATACCTGATATCTTATCTAAGTTAGATTCTTTAACTTATGATAAAATAGAAAACGTAAAAGCTTTCAAGATATAAACACATAATATACCAAGCAAGTTTTGAAGTATACACAAATCTTTGATAAACACAGAAATTTTTATTTATTCAAAAGGATTTAAACATCCATCGATTACATAGAATGACTATTGAGATAGTCAAGAGGTGAATATCCCTCTGATTCAGTCTCAGAAGCATAGCTAAGAGGAGTATATCCTACAGATTGAGAATATTGCTGAAATCTATCACTTTCCTCATCTCTAATCTGCTCTTCTCTATCCCAAAAAGGATAATATCCATCAGTTTTATCTTCAGATACATAGTTAAGAGTGTTGTTGATATGGTGCTCATCAACAATAGGATCCATTATTTGAAAGTAAGGATCATTCTCAACTGGTGGAGTCCTCGGAGTGTATCCTACTGACTCATCACTGGAAGAAATGGTTATGATCTCAGCCAACGGAAGAACTCTAGGATCCCGGAAAATGAATGCTGGACTCGTGCTTTCCTCGGAAGGCATGTCCCTCGATAATGGTAAGGAATCAGATTTTCCCGGAGAAGTGTTGGGTAGACGGTTGAAAGCAGCTTCCATCTTCAGTCTACCTTTTACTTCATTGATACGGGAAAGAGCATGACTGACTGTTTCTGTGTCGCTTAACCAAATTGCATTTTCTTGGTTGGTTCCTAAGATAGTTCTAGTAATGGCTTCATTTTCCTTCTTGGCTTTCAGGTATCGTTCGTTACCGACTACAGTCTTCCTGGCTGTTAATCGTACGCGTACCATCCTGTCACAAGAATTTCACAACATTAGATAATGTTGGATTGAGGAAAATTGGCGGACTCATAGGTTCCTAGTGTTTTAAACCTAGGCTCTGATACCACATGTAACGAACACACTTGTACGATAAAATTAAAACTTTACAATTCATACATAAAAGTAAGAACAATACCATTTTGAACAAACAATTTCTTTTCAAAACATAAATAAGAAACATTTATTGCATCTATAAACTATTTCATTTCAAATGAAATTACAAAGCATGATGAGAAACATACATACATAGCCCGTAGGCTTTTGACACCAATAGAAATAAGAAGGTCCAGGAATCCGTCCTGTCAAGCTTTGGAGCATCCGTCGGGTGTTCGTGGAGGAGAAACATCACTCGAGCGTTTTTCCGCCAACCACGGACTTATAATGCGGTCCCCCGCACGATCATTTTTCAATGAACGGCCCTCCCTTCGAAGAAGAGATTGGTTGGGTAACCTTTAATGACTACCAACTGGACATAGTGCTGTGATTCTACAAAACTAGCTTTCGTGCTAACGGCAAATCACAAACTAGGTTGTATTTCGGAATCACGGTGAACTGACAGTGTAGTACAACAACTAAATGGTTCCTTACACTACTTTGGCCAAAGTGTTTACGTTCAATGAAGAACATAGGTCATATGTCACATTCACTAGCCAGGTTCAACTTGACTTAAGGCTATCTTAGTTCTACGCGTAGGTTGGTCTATCGGGGTAGTCCGTACCCTAGACTTCCTACAACATTTTACTACGGGTATAATGAATCTATTTAACAAGTTACTACAACTGACGCCCTAATTCAGGATATACACATCCTAGGGATACAATAACTTGATTAAGTTGTTTGTATTAAGTTGTAGAGTATATTTTGCAAATATTCCTGACTCAACCCTAGTATCTAATATTTAAACACAAGCATATGCTCATTATACAGAGCCACTAAAACTCAATGCAGTTTGCTTTCCATTAACCAATGTAACGTATACATCAATGACAACAAAAGCCAAACAAAAGCCATGACAAGACTAAATTCATGCTAATGGTTAAGAAACTATTATTCTTTTAGTTCAATCTTGAGATAATCATATTCATTTCTTTCTAGCTATGACTAAATTTCAGAGAATTATCAGATTAACATAAAAAGTAAGAGTTTAGCATGCCTGCTTTAGCTTTCCACAAGTTGGGAAGATAACTCCTTCACTGGCCTCTATTCAGACCACTTTCAGCTTGGGTTCTTGAAACCAAAAGCTCAACACAGTAACAGTGTAATTCCCAGTTACTCCTCTTTTATTCAAAGCTTAACCAGCAATTTCAAATTCTGCTCTTATGATCAGAAAACACCCTTCCTTAACAAAATACTTCACAAATTCTCTACTATGGCGAATTCTCTCTTTTGCTATGAAATGCTCAAGAACTTGATTGTAAATTCGTGTGCCTAAGAATGCCAAGACGCAGGTATATTTATAGGTTCATTTTAAAACTGATTTCCACCTTCTATGGCGCCAGGACTGCCAGCAGGTTGAAGAATATTTCAAACTATAAACGTGTATCAAATTGGTGAGGGTTTCGACCTCCATGTTTGACAGCAAGAAGTTCATTTTAATTCGAATTCATTTCAGGCTGTTAAAACTGTGACAACTTTCAACTGGCGCGTTTTTACAGTTAGGTTAAATGCCAAGTTTCATTTCTGACTTCTTCCTTGCTCAAATGGCGTACAGATTTCCTCTTATTCACCAAGCAAGAGATGAATCGGCCATTTTTAGACGTCTGGCCCTAGTCGCGCGGGTTACCTGCGCGTTTTTCATTTTCCCTTCTGCATTTTCGCGTTTTTCTTCTTTATTTCGCTTTGGTAAAACTTTAATATTTTAATAGATTTTTCAAAGTAAATATGGCGCATATATGCAGGCTCATTTTTGAAGATTAACACTTCAATGAATACATTTAGAAAAATTCGCGTTTTCTTATCAATTCGTGATTTTTATGAAATCCGCGATTTTTAATTTCTTCCCAGATTTGCATTCGTGCTTTACAATGTTTTACTTTTATTTCATTTGATTTTGACCAATCTTTTATTTAAATATATTTGTTTATTATATTAAAATACTTACATAATATAGTTTATGCATAATTATTTAAATTATCAATTTAAATAATATTGTATACATTTTAAACTATATTATATTAATATTTTAATATAATATTAAATATATTGAAATACTTAACATTATATTAATACATATATATTCATTTACATTATACATTAAACATGTAAATTAATATATATGTATTCGTATAATTTCAGAGACAAGATATCATTATAATATCAAATTCATTTATCTTGTTAGCCGTGGGTATGTATACTTGTATATATATCTGTATATATACTACATGTATAAGTATCCATAAATACATTTATATCGACACATACGTATGGCATATCCATTTGCTTAATACGTTTGTATTGACATGAATGTACTTATGGGTACTTGTACATATCGTATTCGTATGTACAAATACACATATCCACCTCTAACCAGAACTTATCAGTTATAAGGTTATATTGGCATGCATCACTTGTTTACACATTCAGAAGAAGACACGACTCCTAATGATACGAGACAAGCCTACGGATGACTTACCTTTAACCAAAAACAATGACTTAGCTTACTCAGTTCTAAGGCTTGTGTGTGTATGTCCAGTTGGTATCCATTACTGTTTACCCGACCAAGTTCTTCCCCGAGTGATATCTCTCCTCTGTCTCGAGGTACGAACCTGTCTCCTGCAAATCATGAGATGACAACGGAAATCAATTGCTCAAAACCAAGGTAATATACATTAAGCATTGTAATAGGTTAGAACAACATTATTCCATAACTCAATATGCTAATTTCATTCATTACAATAACAGAAGCATCAGATAAAGAGACAATCATTTAGGATACATCCAATTGATCACAAGAACATTTCACTTTATTCAACAGAAAGATTCAACATTTACAATGTACATCCTATGAATAGTAGCTATACAATCGGGGTGTAACACTGAATTTGGACTTCTGAAGCTCGGAATGGCCTGAAATTTTAAACATAGCATCCTCATGCCTTTATCAACTTGTCGACACTGTCACTTTTGGTCACCCTGCTATTTATAGGCTGTTTCTGAGGGCGGCTTACTATAAATAGTAAGCTCTTGTTTCTGATAGCTCCCAAGCTCTGATCGACGTGAAATTTGAATGAGGTGTTCCTCACCATGTGACCTTACTGCCGACACTGACGCATGCAACTGATTTACTATTTTTAGCATGTTTGCAATTTGACTTACTATAAATAGTAACTGCTCCGTTTGACCTGAAATTTCACCAGCAGATAGCCTGAAGGACGCTGATCGCAGTGGTTTACATCGGTTTTCGAAGATTTTGACTTTTGATGCCTATTTTTAGACTCCGAAGCTGGAAACCCATTTGCATGCATCAAAAGATCTCCGTTTGCCTTCAAGCTACACCGCGGATCACTGCAATCAACTGGGTGGCGACGGGGCACACTAAAATAGCAAGTTCCTCGAGTGAGAATCCTCGTTTATTGTCATACCATCGCCTAAAACCCATCAAGAATTACCGACATGCAAAAGAAATTTCACATGCAAACCCTAAAAATAGCCTCGGAAGGCTGAATCACGAAAGTAGTCGTCTCGTCTTGCATGTTACATCATCGCGAAGGTCTCGAAAAACCCAGAAGGAATATCCAGACATGCAAAGAAAAACTCTGCATCTGGACCCTGAAATTAGCCCTGGAAGCCAGACTGCTAAAAATAGTAAGTTGTCCGTTTTTGTTCAAATTTGGCATGCAAGCAGCCTGATACGCTCTGAATGCAGTGTGATGATTGGAATCTCAAAATAGCTGACAAACTGCCCTAAATTGCAGTCTTACTAAAAATAGTAAGTACCTTGGAATTTGATGAAACTTGGCTGGAAGTCTGCTGGATGCCTGCTGACAACAACATTAAGTTCAATTTTCAATTTACTGACTTTACTTGACCTTGAATTGACCAGAAAAGATGAAACCCTAATTTTAGACTTGGCCAATATTTCGCGTTTAAGCTCAATGACGGACACAACCCCCCCCGAAAGACGGACACCAGAAAAGAGACAGAGCGAGAGAGAGAGAAGAAAACCCAAGCCAAAAGACCGGAACGGAGCAAAAATTAGGGGGTCCCCATCTTGAATGGGGCGATGTGTGAAAAGGTCACAACAGGTAGTAGTTGGCACATCCATATCTAGTCTACAGACTATTGTGTGTACCTTGGAGGGAATTAAGTCAAACAACATTCAATTGCTATCAAACAAGGATTTTGCAGTTAGGTTCGTAGAGAGGTCTTGCAGAGTACCTACCCAACCAGCCCCTTAGAATTGGAGAAGTGAGCCATCTCCTGATTCCAGTAATGAGAGTGATCTGGAGTGTGTTCCTCATGACTATGAGGGTCAACCATTGACACAGGCAGGTGCATTCTACCTTGACTACATAGTTAGGAGTGCTCATCACTTCTCATTTAATCCACACCCAAATGACTTGATGATGCATAGGTGTGGTTTGGCTCGGGAGTTATATCATCCATTGTGGGATGAAGTGTTGCCATCATCAAAATCGAACTAGAGATTGCAAGTATCTAACTCAGTTATTTACGGAGGATTGCTTGCAGGGTCAGAGATCGGATTACCATCATGCCGATATGTACTTGACAGAGTTTGCCACTTCTTTATCTCAGAGATTTCCATTGGATATTTGGTTTTAGGGAAATTGCGGTGTCAGTAGGCATGATGGCTTGGTTAGTTATCACATCCATGGGAGTGTAGTAGAGGATGGAGGGAGATGTTGTGGTGCAGACATGTTTGGATATTCTTACCTCCTCATGACTGATGGATGTGAGTTTCGGTTGTATTGGGATCCAAGTGGTGATGGTGTTGGCATTGCAGTTTGGATGGGTTTTGATTGATTGCTTCACCATTTTCAACATGGTGAAGTTGATGTCACATTAGCTTAGCCGAAATTAGAGGATGTTATGCATGGTAGACTTCCATTCTGGGTTTGGCATCCAAGAATATATTGTTGGACACTCTACAGATTGATATGGGATCCTTCTTGTGCACTAGGATTTCAATCAAGCGTTACTGATGAGTTTTACACCGTGTACATTGTGTGGTATGCATATAGCTTCACCTTTGATTCACTATTACATGAGCTGATTGCGATGCACAAATCTTGAGTGCAAGAGTTGAACAGATGGCATGACGTTTATCCTTGCACAGTTGTGTTTATGCTGGTGCTACTTGAGTTGTTTGGAGACATGTGGGTCATTCTACAGTTCTTTCCTTGGGCTTTTGTTGGAGTGGTGTTTCATATTCAGTTGTGATTGCTTGAGGACAAGCAATTTTAGGGAGGGCGGACTGTAATGTCCACTTTTTCGTGAGCATCAAAGTTTTCAGGATTAGCCTATCATCTGTTGTGGATTAGAGGGTCCAGTTTGGGCATTAATGAGCTCTTCAGGTCGCTGTTTGCAGTGTTTAGCTCTCCAAACCCTTAGAATTTACAAAGGTGATGTTATTCAGAGGTTTCTGGCTCAGTTTTGACGAACTTATTTATAGTAAGTTCAATTTTAGGGAGGGCGGACTGTAATGTCCACTTTTTCGTGAGCATCAAAGTTTTCAGGATTAGCCTATCATCTGTTGTGGATTAGAGGGTCCAGTTTGGGCATTAATGAGCTCTTCAGGTCGCTGTTTGCAGTGTTTAGCTCTCCAAACCCTTAGAATTTACAAAGGTGATGTTATTCAGAGGTTTCTGGCTCAGTTTTGACGAACTTATTTATAGTTTTGACGAACTTATTCAAAGGTGATGTGGTCAAATCAGATCGGACGAAAAAAAGCATATTACATCAAAGAGTTTAACCCAGCTAAGGAACATGGTGAAAAACCATATTTAGGTGCAACTATTAAAGGGAAAGCGAGGCTATTAATTGCTCAATTGAGAACGGGGTCCCACCATCTTAGATGTGAGACTGGTAGGTGGAAGACTCCTAAGGAAACTTGGGAAGAAAGAACGTGCTTATTTTGTAATAAGGGAGTGGTGGAAACGGAGTGGCACTTCGTCATGGAATGCACAGCGTACGAAAATATCCGTAATCAGTACTCAAGTATTTCAGATGTGGGCAATATGCAGCAGTTATTTGAGGAGGATAAGATAAATCAGACGGCTAGCCTCCTAGTCAAAATTAATAGCAGGAGATCTGATCTGGAGAAGAGTCTGGAGACAAACTAAGTTGTTGAGTGTCTCGGTCCCATAGGCTGTTTAGTCTCGTGGACGTCATTAAAATCTTTCATTCATTCATTCAATGAGCGATAGAGGCCAACGCTACTATTTTTGGTAAGGCACCTGAATGAACAGTGGTTTCAGTAATTTACCTCCTAGCACTATCCATTTCAGTAAGCGATGATTATTTTTGGAGTTATGATGATTTAACTATTAATAAAGTAATACTTTATTAATAATTAATTATAAAGTGATTATATTAATGATATAAGTTGACTTTATTAAAGGAGGGGTCATTTGTAATGTCCCCTTCCTAGGCATTTCAGGTGTTTGAGGGGTTAGCCTATTATTTTGACCCTCGTAGGCTAACAGATGTGATTAGAGGGTTACTTTTGGAAGTTACCTTGAGTTGTGGGACATTACTCCATCGATTGATTCAGGTTTGGGGCTTTGCAGAGACTTACAGGGTGATATTCAGGCACTTACTATTTATAGTAAGTCAGGCAGACAGAGGTTACTATTTCTGGCAAGGCACCTGGTTCAGTTGGTAATCTCAATTTCGACCCAGTTTGACAGTTTGATGAGCAAATAAGGAATAATGGAGCGTTTAATAATCATTAAATGATTATTATTATGACTTTATAATATAAAGTCAATTAAATGAAATATTAAAGCAATTATTAATGGCGAATTATAAAGTATTTAATACTTTATAACAAAGGAGTAAAATTAATATTAAATGAGTATTTATTACTCATTTAAAAAGGACGCCATTTATTAATTGATTTGCCTAAGTCAAGAGGGGCGATTTAATTATCATTTAATTGCTTTTTGAGAAGGGTCGAACTTGTGTGAGAGAGATACATATTTCTCAAAGACAGAATAGAACTCATTATGATATGATTATTCAAATTTTGTCTTTTCTCTCTGAGAACATTTAGAGTTGGAGAAACAAGGGTTTCTACAATCAAGTTTTGGAGAACGTCAACTCTTCAGAATCAGACATACTGAGGCTGTGAAATACCAGTTGAAGATGGTCAATTGAGTGGCTTCATTCAGAAGCCATTACAGAGCTTATTGGTGAATATTCAGATTGGGGTTTGGATCGATTTTCTTCCAGAAGGAGATCTCTATCAGTGGCCATTCATTATCCCTCATCTGGCATGCATTTCAAGGAAGTACGGAATTATTAATTGCTGGTTTGCTGGTCGTACCTTACAGCAACAAGGCCTTACCTTCTTCAGATAAAACGCCTTGCCTTTTTGATCGATTCATCTTCCAGAGGTGGCACCTAGGGTTTATGAAGCTTTTGCATCAATTTTGTGGTGAGAGATTGCCCTCATTCATTTAGTCATACCATCTCAGGCTTCTTCTCAGGCGACTACAAGCTTATTCAGGTTCTTCAATAAATAGCTTGCCTTTTTATTTGCATGTTGAAATCTTGCAGTTGTAATCATTCTGAAAGAGCAATAAATCATCTGTCTTCTGCTTATAAGCTGTCTTCTTTCATATCTAGTCTACTAGTATTTTATTTATATTTTTTAAGCATTTATTTCCAAAATCGTACCATCTCTTCATACTGCAAAAAACATCAAAAAACTACAAAACAACAAAACAAACAAAAAAATTGCAATTCCGTTAGTGGCTGGGGTTGAGAGACACCTGGTCTCTTACATCATTAATGTTATAAAATCAACTTTTAAAGTGACCTTTTGAGCGCCCATTAAATGAAATATAATAAAGTCACTTTAAAAAGCAAATGATTAATATATTTTAATATTTTTAAAGCACATCGGGAGTCGTTCTTTTTACATGGAGGTATATAAAAGCATCAAAAGCAAATATTATTGATTCCTGAATCATTCGACACTTGGCTTTTTGAAGATTTCTTGAGAAGTAGTGAACCAGAGTTTGCTGCATCAAATGGGTCTTTGAGGACATAGTCTCTCTTAGATTTCTGCTGCCTAATGGTGTGAAGGATCATCTGAAGGCTGCAATTACAGGAGGCTTCAAATCAGGAGTCTCAATGTGCTAAATGGTGGATTAATCTTCAGGAAAATTCATGATTTTGAAAAGAAGTTTTCAGGCTGTTGAAGAGCCAAACATTTAAGGCAAAAATTTATTGATCATTGTTCCAATACAAAGGTATTCGCATGAATTAATGAGGGTTTGATAACACATATTTATATGTCTTTTAATTCTAGGCGAATTAATAAGTTTGGGTAGCTGGTATCATCCATTGGCAGCAGTTAGAGACCACCATTTAGGGCGCATTGTTCATTCTAATCTGTGTGTGGCTTTATGAGGGGCTGTTGAAGAAGCACATGAGCCATATTTCTGATCAAATATTTGTGTTCACATCATTTTGCTGCTGATAACTTCAGTGTTGAGGTTGAGTCACCTGCTGGATGAGATTTTTGTAGGTTAACAACAATATATTCTCATCACCTACCTATACATTGGCCTGTAGCAACATTTAGCAAGTCATGGGGACTCTTTAGGGAGCCGTCTCATTGTTACATGTAATCTGGGCATGATATCTTCCAGGTCAGAATTGTGACATCAACTTTTGTGTTTTCAGATTGGAAGTGTTATTATGTAATGTTGATTTCTCTATTGTAGCAACTCACGAAGTCACCTAGTATGTTAGGCTATGCAAACTGTCACTAAATGCAGTAGTATTTAAAATTCAGTCCTGAACAGTGTATTTCTGCCACTACTAATGCTCAGAAAATTAGTTTACAGAGGTATTACTGTTGCATGTTATAATATAAGTTGATGCATAGTGTCGGCGTTTAAATTAGCACCTCTCGAGTGCTGATTGTAAACATTCAGCTATTACAAATGTTTTGCAACACTTCTTCATTATTTAAAGAAGAGAAGTCCCTCTTTGTTGATGCAATGTGTAAGAGAGGGTAGCGTGGACTAAGGTTCCTATCTTTTTGTACATAGCGGTAGGACACAACAGTGTACAAACACAATGCACCGTAGCTCAGTTTTTTCTTTGGTTTTGGCAGATCTTAACTACGACTATTCTAGCTTTTAATCTATTCTATATCCTCAAGGTAAACAAAGCATGAGGGCATAAGAGCGGGAATGGATTGGTTGGATCACTTGAATCCGCCATCTCCTTGAATATGGTCAAGGCTTTGAACTCTCAGATATACGTTGGGATAAGGTTTTATACAAGCAAACACTCTTCACGGTAAGTTGGATCTGAGACCTGCCAAGGAGGAGGAACCCCTATTCGAGGTATGGGCTAGGAAACGACTTACAAGAAACAACAAATTACGATGTCTTGGCCGACAAACTTGCTAAGGAGGAGGAACCCCTATTCGAAATATAGGTTGAAAGGCAATCCATTAGACAACAACAAATGACAACTATTAATAACAGATATCCAAGGATGAGGAACCCCTATCCGAGGAGGGAAATGAAACGACAAGCTATTTAAACACAAAGACGTTATGGAAGAACTCAAATCCTTAGATCAAATTGCATGTGCCTTTTGATTTCTTTTCTTCAAGCTTTTTGAATGAATTACAAAGATTGGGACAGCAAAGGCACGAAATCATGCACAATTACGATCAACCAATGAACTCTCATCCAAGAGTGAACAAATATTCGCTTTCAAAGCTGTTGGCAACAATGGCGCAGCAATTTTGCATAGCAAGTAAAGGTTAAACAAATAATGAGCGCAAGGCTCTTATTTATAGAACTCAAAGGAGTGGACAACCCCAAAATCTTCTTGAGTTAACAATGAGTTCTTGCCAATCAATTAGCAAGATTTATTCCTAAAAAGCGGGAACGAATAGTTAACTGGAAATCTACTTCAGTTAACTAAAACTAAACAAATAGTCAACTGGAAACTACTTCAGTTGACTAAAACTAAACTAAAAGTGAACTTTAATACAAAGTATCCCTCCAAAATAGACATCCATGTTTAGTGGAGATCTGATATCCACAAGATATGGAAGCCGATTAGACATCCTTAATCAATGGGATCTAACAATGCATGATTTGTGGGATATGGAGTTAACTTGGAAAGGAGCATCAAGTTAACTCCAATTACATTTAATGTCTTCTTGAGTTGACTTGGAAAGAAGCATCAAGTCAACTTCAAGTATCATAAATACCATTCGGAGGGTAGGACGTCCTTCTTGGTGCCTTTACAACTCACCATTAGTCAACAGTGTTTCTATCCATTCGTTGACTTCTTCCGCTTTGGGGGAGTTAATGCTCTACAAAATGATGACATGGCGCTTGAGCATTACTTCGCCTGTCGTGAGTTGATGCTAGAAGTCTATACACTGAGCAGCTGCCTCATCGAACTTGGTTGACAATGCTGCCACCTTGGCCAACTTGCAACCATTTGGATCATCAAGGAAGGTGTTGCAGATGACATCTCTGAACTGATTTTGTACAGTAACCATCTCAATGTATTCTCCTCCCTCACGCTGATATTCTATGCGAGGAAAGGATATTACCAACATTCTTGTGAAGTTGATAATATTGGCGACCACCCGTCGATAGTCAATCAATTCTACTCTATGGGTGTCATAGGCTTTCACCTTGTATGCCAGCTGTTGTTTCCAAGCAAAGAGATCTTGCTTGTTTTCCTCAGAGTAGACTGATTGATATGCCAATTGCAAGTCTGCAATTGTGGTCTTGTCTTCTGGCCTCTTCTCTGCAATTCTTTGCTCTAATTGTTGAATCTTTGCACGAAGTCCATGTGCTCTATCCCATAACTGGTACAGATTTGCCAATATACATCGCCCTTTGAGAACAAATTCCTCCACTTGATCTCTTAAGTGTTTACCGTATGTTATTAGTTGTTGATGATTCTGTTATGCGGGAAGATCCAGCAATTCTGGTGGTAAGGCCAAGACGTTCAGGGTGCCATGCATCAAGCTAGAGATGTACAACCTCAATTGTTGGTTTTCAACCTTCAAGGTTGCTTTGTCTTTTCCATCCTTGGCCATCATTTCTTGTGCGCTCACTGAGGCGATTCCGAGAAGGTCTGCCTCCACCTGTCGTGTGGTCTTTCCGAGGTTAAGTTTAGACAATGTGAAGTCTTCCACTTGTACCTCATGTATGCTTTTATCTTCTGGTGGGGCAGCAATCTCTATGATGAGCTCACAACCTGCATTCCTTTCCACGTGAACTTGCATCTTCAACTTCTTCGTCGACATGTCTTGGGGGACATGGTCGAATTCAGTGACGTCAAGCTCATAGGATGGTTTTTCCCTCTTCCTGCCTAGGAAACCCTCAAGCCAAATGGAATCTCGACTAGCTTCACTAGAAGGAGGAATATGGGGCCTTTGAATGCCCGATGTGTGAGACTGTGTTGGAGTGACGTCTCTCGGTGGTGAGTCCAAGTCGATGGGGACTTGCGACTGCTATCATGGTGGTGATGTAGGTGGTTTTGCTTCAATTACAGGCACCATTTCTGCTGTTGTTTCTTCTGTTGTTGGATCTGCCTCTTCTGCTACTGGCTCTGGGGCAGCTGCTGCTTCTTCAACAACTATTTCTATTACTAGCTCTAGGACAGCAATACCCATGACTATTTTGGGACTATGTGGCTATCTCCACATGTATCCCCTGTGTTCTTGGCCTTGTACGCTTTGACATCCTCATTCCTTGGGGAGGATTGCACCACTGCTTCTGTCTAGGCTTCTTTCTTGACGTGGAAGGTGGTGTAGACTGAACCTATGGCGGCTCTATTCTGGGAGGTACCACCTTCCTTGTCTTCTTCTTGTCGAGGTAGAGTTGTCTATTTCTAACAACTCTACTCGTCCTCTCCTCTATAGATGGGTTATCCTTTGCGTACCAATCCACTCTTGGGAGTGGTTGCGAGTCAACTGAATCTACGAAGAATGAGGGGAGAATGACTTCCCCTTCATTGTCAGATAAGCCCTCGATGTCTTCTGACATAAAGTCAGCAATTTGCGAGAGTTTGAACCTGCTGTAATTCCTTCTTTGCACTTCATACTCATCGTCACAATTGACCCAGTAATCTTCCATAGAAGATTCATGTGATGAGTGTTGCTTGAGATGCGTTGCATAGAGCCCTCTAGGATCATATGACCACCTCTCAATGAGGTACTTGAGATTAAGCCTCACCGTTTCCTGACTCATCAACTTGGCATCTGCCACTGACCTGCATCTATAGAGTCCCATTTCAATGGGAAAGTTCACAACTGTCTTCTTCTTTAAGCGCAAGTGAATGTGAACTTCAGATAACTACCTTAGGAATTCCATGAAGACTACCCTATCTAAAGGGTATCGTGGCATCATAACGGGGTGACCAATGTAGCCATACAAGCATATATAAGAGAATGCAAGGAATTGGATAAACCAATCCGCCCAATCTGCCATTGCTTCTCTGGCTGTTTGTGAAAAATGTACGTGCATCTCATAGTCTAGATCTCGAACGGTGTGCATGATGAAGAGGTCAATTGTCTTTTTGAAGTGTCACTTTGTCTGAGTAAACTCAAGGCATGTAAAGTGTTCATGAAACTTCTGCACACCTAAGGTTCCCACATTGTTTAATAACCTGAACTCACCTTGGAAGGCAATCAAGTACACCAGGTAAGAATACATGTGGAACCTATGAGCCTCTAGAAACCCGATAATTTGTTGGTGGAGTGTATCACTGATCAGAGTGGCCCAGTCGTAATGTTCCCTCTTGCTGATGACTTTTGCAATGACATAATACATCCACGACTGAAATTGATTGTCGTCCTCTTGTCCAGTGATTCTGCTAAGTAAAGCAATTAACACTGCATACTCATCTTTGCATTCTCCTTGTCCAACCAACTTAGGCAAGTTAGCCATTTTTACTTTCAGCCATTTTTCTTCCATTATTCCTTGGCATTTGCCCTTGGCTGCCTCGAATTCCTTGTCACATTCTATCACTGATATGACCCTGCTGGTACAGAATGGTGAAATATCAAAACATTTTTCAATGTCATTTGGCTTTAAACTGCAAATTATCCTACCATCCATTGATCTAATTTCTCTCATGGTAGGATTGTAATGCTTAATGCAAGTGATTACAAGGTCCACACTCTGTAATGTGATGGGGATGGACGCAGGTTGAAGCAACCCAGACTCCTCTATGTTTTGTAACGTGATCTGATTCATGCCCTCCAAGTTTTCTATATCAACCACTAGGTTCACTTGATGTAAGTTTGTGTCAGTCGTTTTCAGGTAATCATGGTGCAAGGCCGTCTTGGTCTTGTATTGTACCTGAGAGTACTGCATCTTGAATAACTTAAAGATTGACTACACACTTGACCCTGTTCTGACAATTTTCAAAAACCCTAAAAAATAGGGCCCTGCCGAGAAGTATTTTTCTGGAAAAAATCTGGCACATGGGTTTTGTTTGTGCTTCAATGCTGACCAAACCTAGTTCCTCAGAATTTTGATTCTAAAACTTTTTCGGAAAAACCCCCAAAAATAGGGGCAACAAGTTTGTTGATTCTAGAAAATCTAACGAGATGGGTTTCACTGGAAAATTATTCTGAATCTACCTAGTTGATCAGATCTGTGGTAGCCTGCTGATTTGTGTGACATGCAAGAATACCTAAGACAAGAAAAGAGGAAGTAGACAGAAGATGGATTGGAAATTTTTAATCTTACTCCTTGAGAAAATTTGTCTCTGAATCCAACCTCTGAATTAGAAATCTTCTTCTGCCTCTAATCTTCAAGAAATATCGAAGAATGATCAAAAACCTTGGTCAAATCCAAAAATGGCGTCCTTGAGAGCTTATTGTTGTTCTTGATCATCAACCTGCAAGGAAATAATGAAGAGGGATGCCTAGATCTTCTTTATATAGACTCAAGCCTGAATCCTTGAAGTTTGGGAGCCTAACTCATGATCTAAAGCTGATTTGGCTTGATCTGGAGTTCAAAAGGTAGGTTTCCACTGATTCTGGGGTGAATTGGCCAAGTTTGCCTCCAAAATATCTCATTTGGTCATCAAAACATGCCTTTGACCTTTTTGGGCATCCCTTTTGAGTTTGAGTACTTTTTTCATCAATTTTTATCCGGAATGATCTCCATTTGATCTTGACTATCTGGTGATTGACTTGTCAGATGCTCCTGTTTGCAGTTTCGTTGTTGAGATTGACCCAAACTGAGAAGATCACCTTGGGAAGCCTTTTGACATCTGACAGCATCTAAGGGCTCAAAAAGGAGGGCGCCTTTCCTTGGAAAGGGCACCTTCTTCACCTTGCCTTAGCACGTTTTCCAATGTTCTCAAAACAAACTCTTTCTAGGGTTTTCCACTTGATTGCTTCCACTGGCTGCTTGGCAACTTTGATGGTCATGTTCTTGATTTCACCGAGAGATTGGTTGATAGCTGAACAAGTTCTTCACACATGGTAGCTGTTGAGTCCACCAATAGGTGCCTCAAAAAGAAGGGTGCCCCTGGCCAACAGGGGCGCTTTTGGCTTGCAATTCACTGATTAGACCTTTATTTAGCATGCTTAGCCCATCAAACACTACAGTTGTTAAACTCATCTTACAAGCTGCAGATAGATTCACTGAGTAGCTGGAATAGAGTCGGAGAGATCTTACGAAGGCAACTTTTCTCACTGGGTGACATCTTAACCTCTTTACTAAAGGGTGCCTCTCCTTGGAAAAGGTGCCATTTTCGTGCTGGATCATCATTTTGACAGCCATTTTTTATGTCTTCGTCAACTGCCTCTTTTCACTCTGCTGACAACCGTACAACACATAGTATGAAGATGTATCATTGAAAATCAGTTCTGAAAAAAAAACCATTCCCTGCTGAAGTCAGTTATAAGTAATCCATTGAAGATATCAAACTCTGAAATATATCATTGTGATTTCGCTTACAAACTGTTTGATAAAATGTCCAATATGCCAAACTGAGACAAATCAGAAAGAAATCCATTGTTCCATTTGGGGTGGGACATTACATATAATATGAATGATTACCTGCAAGATAATGTCAATAGAATGGGAAAATGAAAACGATATGACAGACAACTCTTTTAGAGAACCTAGAAGTGTAGTTTTCTCTTTCCAAGTATAAAGCTTTTTGCACACTTTGCCTTTTCAATGACATAGAATAGGCTGATATGCTAGTAGACTTGTACAAATCACTATGGCAAGTTCAAATCAACATAAGGGAGAGGTAAAAAGATGAATTAGAAAATTAAATAAGCATCAGACAAAACTTAAAGCATGTTCTAAAATTGCTTAGCATATCGCAATACAACACACAAAAAGAAATTTTGCAGCACTTAACCATTTTCCCATTTGTACAGTTGACCCTGTAGACCACACTTGGTGCTGTTGTTATTAAATTCAAGTTGTATTCCCGCTCAAGCCTTTCCTGGCCAGCACATATATCAAATTTCTCAGCTTTTGCTTCAAGTTCAATAAAAGTCAGAGTTATAGCATTCAAAGTACAATAAGTGTCAGAGTTATAATATTCAATATAAGTAATAATTGGTTCATGATACCTGAACAATTTCCATATGCAACAGTCCAAGAAATCCACATCGAAAACCAAAGCCCATTGCACTTGATGACTCAGGTTCAAACTGTGGCAGTATTGTACAAAAAGAATGTTAATAGCCACATGACAATAAAGTTTTAATATGCCATACACGTGCTGAATTATAGTTTGAAATTGTTTTCTGCTATCTTAATGTTTTATTGTCCAATATAGAGCCCTTGCCTAAAGGATGTCAATAGTTGTCACCAACGTATGCCTTTGTGTTGCATTCGCATGTTAGTTTCCTTAAAGATCATCTTGTTAAGATTTTATCTTGATATAATCTATTGACTTATCCTGAACAGCCTGATTGTTATGATTGGCTCCAAGATAGAACATTAGAACAAAATAGTGTCTCAAACATTCATGTATCAATTCAAACTTTCTATGCTGACTAAAATGCAAATCCTTATACAAAAGGCTCTCCCTCTGAAAGTCTTGAAGTAAAAAATAGAGTAAGTTTCACAGGATTATTGAACACCAAAAGTTCTATAGAAACCCCACATTTACACTAATACTTGTAACTGCTCATTCATTTCTATCAGCATTGTGTATCTTTATTTACCAACCATAATGACAAGAGACATAGTAAGATGATCAAAGTCCCCTGGCTTTGAGGTCATACATCCTGCAGACATTATCTCGATTCTCAACTACAAAGTACCAGCTTTCAAAAACAACTGAAGATGCATGCCCAAAATGAATTTATTCACATGTCAGCAGAAAAACTATAAAATACACAACCAGTAAAAGATTAGTTGTAATACTTTCTGCTCTGGATTCATTTATCCTGGAATGATAATAACTAATCATGAAAATCATAAAACTATTTTATTTTTGCTTCAAAATCTCTTCCATCTCCTTGGCCATGTCTAGGTCAAAAGCGAACATTGCAAGAAGATGCATATCATTTGAACAAGAAAATAACATTTAGAAATCACCTTTAAAGCTGCATCATTTAGTTGCAACTTCTCCAAAGCATCTCGTAATTCTGTAAACCTACATTGGGCACAATTCATTCAAAATAATGGCCTATAATAATTGACTTTAGGGGTATGAGCATAAATTACAAGCACAAGAGAATGCTATAACTAGGCCAAATATTGAAGGGCCACAGATATTTTTAACTGGTCAGCATCCACTGGGAAAAGACCAGAAAACACCATGGGTTTTGCTTCCTCATATCCAGGCAAAGCAGTTTCTGCCCTTTTTACAGAGTTTGTAATTGTATCCCCAACCCTTGCATCAATAACAGTCCTTATTGATGCTGCCATGTAGCCCACCTGTAGAAACAGAAATGAAGACACTAAACATGATCACAGAAAGACTAAGTAAACATATCACATATTGACAAGAAATATGATAAAAAATTAGATCATATGAAGGAAAAAATATCCACCAAAGAACTAGCAAAATGAAAGCAATTCAAGAAACTGATCTCTTCTAAAGCTATAAATTCATTCATAAGAGGAAATTATTAAGGCCAGGGACTGCTAAGGAAACAAAACATTGGGAAGATCTTTAACTATACTGAAGATAGCGAAAATAATAGGAACCCAATTTTCCAAATGTGGCAACAACTGTAAAGCTTATCTTTGAAAACATACTTCAGCAAGTTAACAAAAGTGTTAGACAAGCTTATTCTTGAATTTCAGAAAAGACACAAACAAAGGATGAAAAGGCAATAATTTTGTATAAAAAGTTAAGATTTATTTTTAATTGTATTTTCATCTTTTGCACAACAGAGTGCCAGCTGAAACAACACATTTGAAATACATGAGCAAAAAGAGCACTTCCAAGGACAAACCTAATTTTGTAAAAAGGATTTGCAATATCCAATGTGCTATTTTATCATCTTATTCATGCAATGGAATATTCTTTCCCAAGAACATAGAAGAATTTGTCTTAGTCCTCTAGTTTATCTTTCTATTGTAATTGTGACAACTAATAAAGCTGAAACCTGTATATTATATTTAGTTTGCATTATGTGCTTTACAGATTAGCTGCGTGTACTGGTGAATTCAAATCATGTGGACAGTGAACTGTCAGGACATTCTGTAGTCATTTCTGTGCTAGATCAACGTCCTAAGCAATTACAAGTGCAACTATAGATGTTAAATCAATTTAAGGAGGCATTTTGATTCAATATGTTAAAATCCAGTTTTTAGATTCAACATTTTCAAAATCCAGTTTTCTCTTATGCTAAAGACACCTAGTGTTATGGACCCTGAACCCACCAAAACAGCTGGCAAGATGCCAACTTTCAGGTGGTATGTACTTCACCAATTCTAGTCAACAAGAGAATAGAATGAAACTAGTTGGAAACCATATCCACTCAACCAAATCCAAGGCAGAATACAATAAAATCCATAACCATTATCCTAGGGCAGTTGGGCTCTATTATTTCAGAGTGGTAATCTTATGAATCAACCCACAAAGAAAAGCTTCCATCAGCCAAGCCATAGTTAAAAAACTTGAACTAGGCAAAAGCTTGGCAGGCCTAGAATTTGACTAGACTCAGTCCTTGACAAAAACTCAAAATGTTAAAAAAAACACATAAATTTGTAAAATAGACTTAAATAATGCAAGGAGATTACTTGAAGGAGGTTGGGCCTCAAAACATAGTGCAGGTGCTTACTGATGCAATATGTGTGCAGAGTACTAGGCAAATCAATTGAGTATACCTACAGCCACATCCAAAGGACCCTTTGTTGAGTGCATTAACAATGCACTGAAGTACACGAGCAAAATCAAGTGGTTCAAGAAAGTTGTGGCAAATGCAATGGAGGTGCAAAATGCTCATGTGTGACCATCACATTTCCTAAGCATTGCTTCACCACTTTTCAAAGAAAGAAATCATCAGGCCTCCTAAGAACCGAATTGATTCATACTTCAATATATTGCAAAGGATGCTTGAGTTGTAGGAGCTTGTTGTGACCTTTTCACACATCGCCCCATCGCTAATGGGGACCCCCAGTTGCCTGCTAGTTTTTAGGGTTCTGTCTCCTTGCAACGGTTACGAGAGATCACTTTGTTAAGAGTTTCAGGTCAGTTTGCCGAGAGTTACCCGAGTCAAGTCCAAAATTCATGCTTGAATCAGTGCGTAGACGTCATGGAAGCGCTCAGAAGGCCCAAGAGACGAAGATCGACTGTGAATTCGGCCAATTCTGAGACTTCCTATTTTTTAGGAAAAGTTGCTTTTTCGATTTTTCATTTTTGGCATTTTCGGACCAAACGAGTTTCCCTATTTTTTAGGGTTCCTTTTTCTATTTTTAGAAAATTTCTATTTTTGGAAAGTTTCTATTTTTGGACGGTTTCTATTTTTAGAAAGGTCCCGAGTTCTGAAAACGCACTCAGAAGTTCGAAAAACTCAATAGAACTCTCAGAAAATCAAAAAGAAAATTTTGAAATTTTTTGAAAAATCTGGAAAAAACAAGTAAAAAGCATGAAAATCAGACCCAAAAACGTTTAAATTCTGGAAAAATCAATCAAAACCAGTTCAAAATTAACTTGATCTGAGGTTGAAATCATGAGAATCAGCTCTTAAATGTTGAAGTTTGTGAAAATCTGGAGGTCATGGAGTTCGCCCAGCACCCAAGATGCTTATCCTAGGATCATCTAAAGTCCGCCATGCATCTTGAAGGCACATCCTTGCACCTTCCAAAGTCCGCCAAGGATGTCCAAAGGATCATCTAAAGTCCGCCATGCATCTTGAAGGCACATCCTTGCACCTTCCAAAGTCCGCCAAGGATGTCCAAAGGTCTTCAAAGTCCGCCCTTGCATCTTGAGGCAACATCCTTGGCAGCTCTAAAGTCCGCCATCCTTGTCCTTGACCCCTTGGAAGTCCGCCATCCACTAAAATGCACGTCCAAAAAGGTCTCAAAGTCCGCCTTGACATGTAAAGTGAGAAAAAATCAAAAAATTTCTAAGTGTTGGTACCCAGCCAAGGGAAATTTCGAAATTTTGCCTAAGAGTAAGAGCTTAAAAATGATTTTTTTGGCTAAGTGTTGTGATAATTCCAAAGAGACAAATGCTAAGAAGCTAAGAAGTCCGCCCTAGAAAGGTGGGACATCCAAAAATGCTTGTCCAAAGCTAAGGCAAAGTCCGCTGCACTTGTCCAAAGTGTTAAGGAAGTCCGCCTAAGATGGAAAAGGATGATTTTTGGCTAAGTGTTAATGCCAAGTCTAAGAAAAGGTTTGAATATTTGCCTAAGTACAGAGGCTAAAAGGATGGAAAGTTGAGATTTTTGACCAAGTATCATGACACTTTCGAGAGGTCAAATGCCAAGCTCGGAAGGACACGTGCTAGAGAAGATTGGGATTTGGCAAAGAATAAAACGGAATGTGCCTAACACGATGAGGAAAAGAGACAATTTGCCTAAGTATGGAGAAAATGTTAAAAAATTGCCAACTTCGACCGAAGAAAAATGCACAAGCCAGGGAGAAAGGAAGGATCGTCCTTGGCCAGAAGGAGGAAGAATGTGTCAGACATCAAGGAAATTCGCCCAACGAAGACATTCAGACGAGGATTTTGCCTAAAAAAATTCGACTAAGCAAGGAAATATTTGACTTTGGCAGAGCAAAATAAGCTTAAAATCTCGCCTCGGCAAAGAAAAATAGGGATCTGGCAATTAAATTTTCGACGGAATGGCTTAAGATTTGGTTTGGCTAGACGAAATTGGAAAATAAACTCTCAGCCAAGAAAAAAATGAAGGAAAATCGAAATAGCCATGGGTCCAAAACGAACGGGTTGGAATTAATTAAAATATTTTTAATATTTTAATATTAATTTTCAACTATTTGGAAATTAAAAATGCCTTAGACAAAATCAGAATTGCCAGACACGAATCGGAAGAAAATAAAGCACGCCATGCGGAGATGAAATCCGACAAGAAGAAAATTAAATTCACCATGAATTTAATAAAAATATTTAATGTTTTATCTAAAAAAAGTTGAAACATTAAATGAAAAATCGAATTTTTGAAGATTTGTTCGGATAAGCTCGAGACTGATGCTTGTCGGAAAATAAAAAGGAAACTTGCCTGTTTGGATAAATGAAAACAAATCGAGATCGAGAAAGAATATGGAAGTTGCTAAATCGAATTCAATCCTTCAGCATTATAATGAGTTTCAGCAACTCATTTTTTCACACACAGCTGAAGAGAAATTTAATCTTTCTCGAAATTGTCAGGCAATTAATTGGTCAATAGGCAAAGTCGAATTTTCCCAGAGAGAGAAGCAGTGTTATGCTGAGGAATTTTTCGCGGGAAAAAGAGATTTATTCAAAGCTGAATCTTCTTGAACCTTTTCAAAAAAAATCAGATTTTTAAATCTGATTTGAATTTAACGGTCCTTCGCTGAGGTTTGGTGATTGGTCAATTAAATTTGCTATCTTTTTATATCCTTTCAACGAAGTTCTGGCAAGATTTTCAATTTCATCCAAGTCACTTTCAAATATTTTAATTATTTGAACAGAAAGTCAATTTTCGAATCCAAGGCACGAGGTTTAAATTATTTTAAAAGTCCTTGGTCAAATCCAAAAATGGCGTCCTTGTGGAGAGCTTATTGATGCCCTAGATCTTCTTTATATAGACTCAAGCCTGAATCCTTGAAGTTTGGGAGCCTAACTCATGATCTAAAGCTGATTTGGCTTGATCTGGAGTTCAAAAGGTAGGTTTCCACTGATTCTGGGGTGAATTGGCCAAGTTTGCCTCCAAAATATCTCATTTGGTCATCAAAACATGCCTTTGACCTTTTTGGGCATCCCTTTTGAGTTTGAGTACTTTTTTCATCAATTTTTATCCGGAATGATCTCCATTTGATCCTGACTATCTGGTGATTGACTTGTCAGATGCTCCTGTTTGCAGTTTCGTTGTTGAGATTGACCCAAACTGAGAAGATCATATTGGGAAGCCTTTTGACATCTGACAGCATCTAAGGGCTCAAAAAGGAGGGCGCCTTTCCTTGGAAAGGGCACCTTCTTCACCTTGCCTTAGCACGTTTTCCAATGTTCTCAAAACAAACTCTTTCTCACTTCAGAACTTGATTGCTTCCACTGGCTGCTTGGCAACTTTGATGGTCATGTTCTTGATTTCACCGAGAGATTGGTTGATAGCTGAACAAGTTCTTCACACATGGTAGCTGTTGAGTCATCCAATAGGTGCCTCAAAAAGAAGTCAGCCCCTGGCCAACAGGGGCGCTTTTGGCTTGCAATTCACTGATTAGACCTTTATTTAGCATGCTTAGCAAGGTCAAACACTACAGTAGTTAAACTCATCTTACAAGCTGCAGATAGATTCACTGAGTAGCTGGAATAGAGTCGGAGAGATCTTACAAGGCAACTTTTCTCACTGGGTGACAGGCTTAACCTCTTTACTAAAGGGTGCCTCTCCTTGGAAAAGGTGCCATTTTCATGCTGGATCATCATTTTGACAGCCATTTTTTATGTCTTCGTCAACTGCCTCTTTTCACTCTGCTGACAACCGTACAACACATAGTATGAAGATGTATCATTGAAAATCAGTTCTGAAAAAAAAACCATTCCCTGCTGAAGTCAGTTATAAGTAATCCATTGAAGATATCAAATTCTGAAATATATCATTGTGATTTCGCTTACAAACTGTTTGATAAAATGTCCAATATGCCAAACTGAGACAAATCAGAAAGAAATCCATTGTTCCATTTGGGGTGGGACATTACATATAATATGAATGATTACCTGCAAGATAATGTCAATAGAATGGGAAAATGAAAACGAATATGACAGACAACTCTTTTAGAGAACCTAGAAGTGTAGTTTTCTCTTTCCAAGTATAAAGCTTTTTGCACACTTTGCCTTTTCAATGACAACATAGAATAGGCTGATATGCTAGTAGACTTGTACAAATCACTATGGCAAGTTCAAATCAACATAAGGGAGAGGTAAAAAGATTTAGAAAATTAAATAAGCATCAGACAAAACGCATGTTCTAAAATTGCTTAGCATATCGAATATTTTGCACACTTAACCATTTTCCCATTTGTACAGTTGACCCTGTAGACCACACTTGGTGCTATTAAATTCAAGTTGTATTCCCGAAGCCTTTCCTGGCCAGCACATTCTCAGCTTTTGCTTCAAGTTCAATAAAAGTCAGAGTTATAGCATTCAAAGTACAATAAGTGTCAGAGTTATAATATTCAATATAAGTAATAATTGGTTCATGATACCTGAACAATTTCCATATGCAACAGTCCAAGAAATCCACATCGAAAACCAAAGCCCATTGCACTTGATGACTCAGGTTCAAACTGTGGCAGTATTGTACAAAAAGAATGTTAATAGCCACATGACAATAAAGTTTTAATATGCCATACACGTGCTGAATTATAGTTTGAAATTGATCTTAATGTTTTATTGTCCAATATAGAGCCCTAATAACTTTAAATCTTGCCTAAAGGATGTCAATAGTTGTCACCAACGTATGCCTTTGTGTTGCATTCGCATGTTAGTTTCCTTAAAGATCATCTTGTTAAGATTTTATCTTGATATAATCTATTGACTTATCCTGAACAGCCTGATTGTTATGATTGGCTCCAAGATAGAACATTAGAACAAAATAGTGTCTCATTCATGTATCAATTCAAACTTTCTATGCTGACTAAAATTCCTTATACAAAAGGCTCTCCCTCTGAAAGTCTTGAAGTAAAAAATAGAGTAAGTTTCACAGGATTATTGAACACCAAAAGTTCTATAGAAACCCCACATTTACACTAATACTTGTAACTGCTCATGCATTGTGTATCTTTATTTACCAACCATAATGACAGAGACATAGTAAGATGATCAAAGTCCCCTGGCTTTGAGGTCATACATCCTGCAGACTTATCTCGATTCTCAACTACAAAGTACCAGCTTTCAAAAACAACTGAAGATGCATGCCCAAAATGAATTTATTCACATGTCAGCAGAAAAACTATAAAATACACAACCAGTAAAAGATTAGTTGTAATACTTTCTGCTCTGGATTCATTTATCCTGGAATGATAATAACTAATCATGAAAATCATAAAACTATTGGATTTTTGCTTCAAAATCTCTTCCATCTCCTTGGCCATGTCTAGGTCAAAAGCGAACATTGCAAGAAGATGCATATCATTTGAACAAGAAAATAACATTAGAAATCACCTTTAAAGATCATTTAGTTGCAACTTCTCCAAAGCATCTCGTAATTCTGTAAACCTACATTCACAATTCATTCAAAATAATGGCCTATAATAATTGACTTTAGGGGTATGAGCATAAATTACAAGCACAAGAGAATGCTATAACTAGGCCAAATATTGAAGGGCCACAGATATTTTTAACTGGTCAGCATCCACTGGGAAAAGACCAGAAAACACCATGGGTTTTGCTTCCTCATATCCAGGAAAGCAGTTTCTGCCCTTTTTACAGAGTTTGTAATTGTATCCCCAACCCTTGCATCAATAACAGTCCTTATTGATGCTGCCATGTAGCCCACCTGTAGAAACAGAAATGAAGACACTAAACATGATCACAGAAAGACTAAGTAAACATATCACATATTGACAAGAAATATGATAAAAAATTAGATCATATGAAGGAAAAAATATCCACCAAAGAACTAGCAAAATGAAAGCAATTCAAGAAACTTCTCTTCTCGACCACTGCTCCATTCTTGAAGACGAGGAACTTTGCGAAAGAGTGGCAAGACTCTCATCCATTTTTGCGAAGCTTTTGGATTTTTTTGTAAAAAGGATTTGGTGCTGCAATGGAGAACATAGCTTAGTCCTCTAGTTTATCTTTCTATTGTAATTGTGACAACTAATAAAGCTGTGCATTATGACAGATTAGCACTGGTGAATTGTGGACAGTGAATGTCAGGACATTCTGTAGTCATTTCTGTGCTAGATCAACGTCCTTTACAAGTGCAGATGTTAAATCAATTTAAGGAGGCATTTTGGGCAACATGATGCTTAGCCCTGAAGCTGGCAAGATTGAACTTTCAGGTGGTTACAGGAGAAAGAATGAAACTAGTAGGAGGCAGATTGAATAATTCCATAACCATGAAGTGTAGCTCATACTTTTTTCGAATGGATGATTTGCATCGATTTGTAAAGTTAGCCTGAGCTCTTTCCATCAGAAGCTTAATTCAACCTCATTTGAGGTTTGAAAAAGCTTCTCACAAACCCCTTTTGATAGACCCATTTTTTCAAAAGTTAAAAAAAAACATGTGGTTTGTTTCTCTTCCTTGAGTTCTTAGGTTAGACTTAAACAGGTTCTTTTTGCCATTTTTTTTGAGATCCATTGAGGTCCTAATTTGAACCTTTAAAGATAAATTCCTAAGTCCCGAACTTGCAAAGATTTTGCGTAAGTCCCCTTGTTCATTACCAGCAAATCACAACGGCCATTGAGCTTATCCACACGTCGAGACCCGACTAAAGAAACCTTGGAATCGCCATTGATTTTCTCGCAATCTTAGCATATGCAAAGGTTTTTCAAGAGAGGATAGAGTGTCTTTGGGCATTTTATCTGATGTTTGGTGTGTCATAAAACACGCATCAACAGAGCCCTTGCAACTTATAATCATGGAAAAAGAGTTGAGTAGGTGGGGAACCCAAGACAAAGCAAGGGAAAATGGTGAAGGAGGTTGAGGTCAATTATGTGTCTCTAGTTAGATGCAAGATACATCACATCTTTTGTATCCTAAATTTTCAAAATTATTAGATTTGAAGATTTTGACAGTCCTAGATTTGGGAAATTTATGAATACTTTGATAGCATGCTTAGCCAAATGACAGCCACCATTTGTGAGAGAACCCCACCCTAAGTTTTACTGTACGCATGTACAACCCATTATTCAATGAAGGTGGGAAAAGTTGAACAACCATGTAAATGTGGTCGCATATGTAGTGAATCCAAAGTGGTACATGAAAAGGCCAAGTAAAGTTGCCCAAGCAGTGAATCAATGACAACGACGTGAAGAAGGTCAATGAAGGCCTTCGAGAAAATGTACAACCATGATGAAGCATCCAAGATTACAACTGAATAGATTAAATTTATTGAACTCAATCGCTATAAGAGTTCAACATAGATAGACAAGGCCACTTTAGCATGAGAAAGGCTAAATAATTGGGGGTGACTATATTGGCCTCCAAAATTGTTGTGTTGGCTTGCCATTTGCCTCCTCATCTCAATAGTAATTTAGAAGCACAATAGGCATACTAAATACTATTGAATGAATAATGAAATTTTCAATTAACAATAACACTAAATAGCAATTTCAACAATATGTAGACATGAGTATTACCATTATGAAAACAAAGTGCAAAGTAACACTTAATTATAATGTTTACAAAGCTATTGCAAGAAAACAAATAAAAGCTAATTGCTACTTCTAGTCTAAGAATAATTAATTGCATGAAATACAATTTTTATTACAAAATACTATCCTCTAATACTGTTACACCCCGATTGTATAGTTACTATTGCATAGGGCAAATGATTGTAATGATTGAGTCATTGGGATGAATAAAACATGTTGTTTCATGTTATCAATATGAATGTGTCACCATTTAATGATTGTCTCATTTAAATGTTAGTTCTATTGATGTTATTCTTGATGAATGTGCATGCAAAGTTATGCAGTAATGTTTATTCTAACTTTTAAGATGTTTTATGTATACTATTATGTTGTGAACATATGACTCCTGTTAGCATGTCATTGAATGCAGGTGTGTGAACCATTCCTCCAAGCAGAGGAGAAATATCACTCGGGAGAGAAGCTTGGTCGGGTAAACATTAACAAGAACCATTTGAGCATACACACACACGTCCCTTAAACTGAGTAAGCTAAGTCAGTTTGTTTGAGTTATGGGTAAGTCGTCCGTAGGCTTGTATGTTGGCATTAGGAGTCGTGTCTACTTCTGAATGCATGTATAAGTGGTGTTTATCTATGTATCTATTCATGTTATTACGACCATTATTATGGTAACATAATTGGTTAGGAGGTGAGCATATATACATGTATATAGTATAAGCATGTACCCATAGGTATATTCGTATCGATAAAAACGTATGATGGCAAATGGATATGCTCATATGAATGCATCGATATGGTATACATATATATACGTGCACATAGAGGAACATATACAAACGTATATACATTTATATATACCCACAACCAATGATATATGTGGATATTGTTGATGTGATTTTTGTGACCGCACTAATCAGCAGAACAAAGTTGTCCGAAGGCTACTCCATTCTCTCTTGATCAATGTATTTCGTGAGCTAAGATTGCGAGATAGATCGCACGTTCAACTCCAAGGTTCTGAAATGCTTTGGAATACCCTCAGTAGGTTCGTTGTGATTTGTTGTTTTTTACGAGGGGACTTACACAATTGTTCTTAAGGTTTTGCAGCTAACAACAGATAGATGATTGGAAGGGATTTATGTAATGCGAATGATTTGGCAATAAGGTATTTTTTCCTAAATTAACCAGAGATAAACGGAATTGAAATGAGCGTAAGAGTAAGAAGGTTTTAGGTTCTATTCTAAGGCAGGACGTAGGATCAATCTCAACAGCTTCAACCGAACTCTGCTCTACCTCATGCTGGACAGCTTACACAAAGTTGGTGCAATCTTCAAAGGGATGGCGAGAGATTTTCAAGTTACAATCCGACATCTAGATACCGTCAAGACGACGCATACCAGGATACGAATTACAACTGAAGTTAAGCTTATGAAATGCTCCAGTTGACCACGCAAGGCAGACTTGTCGTCAGCAAGCTGCTAGTGGTATGGAATAAAGTGAAATTGCCTCAATCAATACCACAAACCCACAACTAATATCTACTTGCATGAAATAAAAATGCTACTTTAAACTACTTTACGCTACTTGGAGTAGAAGGGATGAAGAAACCTTACTAGCTATCCATAACAAAGACGAATTTCCACCATCAATGAAAAGATCTTCTATTATGAAAGTTTTACACAAAAATCTCTTACAAAAGTTTTCAAAGGAAAACTTTCCTTCTCCAAACTATGCTAAGCTATCAAACTATCTCTCTCTTCTACTCTCTGATGTCTAGTGTCTAACTCTTATCTCTATTCTAATGAATTACAAATGAGGGGGACTCCCCCTTTTATAGATGGCCCAGTCCAATGGACGGCTCAGATTACAATGGCTCAGATTGAGCCACCTCAGCCCTAACCCTAAAAACTGCCAGAATGGGGAGTGGCACAATAAATGAATCAAAGATTCCCACTCACTCCCAAAATAGTAAAGGCAATTAATGCCCATAATCAGTCTTCTACAAGGTCATCATCTAGAAGCGCGTTTCCATTCTCCTTTTCCTTGGTTGCAAATTCGATGAACCTGGCAAGCATAACCTGAACCTCCTGGGCTGAAATCAGTGGAATACAATCAAGCTGAAACTCAAGCACCATGACTGACTGTCCGTGTCTCATGCAAGATTTTCTCCAAGCAACTAAGGCATCCTACGTACTCTGAATCAAGCTAGAGAAAGTAGAAATGTTCTCAAAGTCTTCTTGCACGAAAGTCTTCACCTCCGAGAAGAAAGGTGCCAGCCTACCCCTCAAATTATCAGTAGTCACCTCATCGGAATTCAGCCATCTAGCAAAGATTGCCTCCAAAGTATTTTGGACTCCATCAATGATGTTCATCATAGACTTTCAAAATCTAGCTGAATCCACCTGAGCTGCATCAAAGAATCCACGCCCTGTGATTGCTGAAGAGTACCATCCAGCAAAATTGTACCTATCACCTTCCTGAATAACTCCCCCATCAATCAGCATCTGCAAAGGAGTGTGCATCAATGCCTCCAAACGTTGAATAACTTTGCTCTGATAAATAGGAGCATCACCCAAGGCCTGATCAACTGCCTCCATACGTGCCATAAGGTTGGAAGCCTGCTGGTAAGCATGAGCAAGGTCTTCCATAAATTTCTCTGTCTCGGCACGAACTCCTGTAACCCATTTGTCTGCCTTATGTGCCATCTTCCTTAACTCTTCCAAGCCACTATCTGATTCTCTGGATAACTCGGTTGGAAGCTCAAGTACTGGAATCTCCTGCCCACCAGGACGGGACAAATGTTGCATGTATCCTATCAATGTCTTATGTTCTTGCTTCAATTTCTTATACTTTCCTTCTTTCCTGAAAAATCTATCATTAAGCGCCTGATAGGAGTTATCACACTCCTCAACAATTTGTGCACCTGTGGGATGTCCTAACTCCATAGTTATGATCACATAATTCTCCGGCACTGCTTCGTCCCGATCACAATCAACCTGTGGCACTGCAACATGAAGGGTGCAAGAGCCATTCTCATTAGTCGAAATCTTTGAAAAATTTCGTGCTCTCTTCTTTGGTGGAGGCGCGCTGATCCTATTCAAAAACTCTTCCATCTCAACTGCTGGATCAACCTCTTCACTAGGGCTCCTTCTCATTTTATCTCTAAGCCAATCAGGTACAACATGCTGAATAACAAATGGTTGTTCTTGTGCTTCTACTTCACGAACTTGTTCAACTTCTATATCATTCTGGCGAGGCTCATCGGCCTCAAGTGGCTGAGTATCTCCTAAAACTATATCATCATCCAAAGCCGTCTCCAACTCACGCTGAAACAAAGTGTCAGTAGCAGTCTCCTCATTATCCTGCTGAATATCTCTAGTAGGCGCATTTACACTTTGGCCAACTGACTCTCTCCGTGGTGGCTGATTTTCTTCATGTACCTCCTGCACTTGATTCAATGCATTTCTCTGATCAGCGAAAAGAGAAAGCTCCTATATACTTGGAGAACGTGTCTCCAATGGCGTGGGCGATTCAACTACAACTCTTGGAGGCTCCAGCTGAACAGGCTCCTGTCGAACTGGCTCCTTCCTTCGAGATTCTGGACCTCGTGTAATTTATTTCTTCCTGCTGGTAGTGGGTGTCATGTGATCTCCCATCAAATTGTAGGTCAAGGAAATTGTCCTACTTTTCAATCTGCTCACATGCCTGTCAACCCATGCTCTGGTAAATGTCATGACCGGAATGCAAAGCATGTCCAAATCTGCTATCTCAGGCTCCGACCAATCCGGGAGTGGAAGTGATGTATCTCTTACTGCCTCATAATCTGGATGGAGAACATTCATGTCCTCACCCACCTGGTCTAGTACTGGAATGATTTCACACTCCCTGATCATACTCAATGGCAACCTAGAAAACATTCTTTTCCTGACTTCAGCTTCGTCTGATGCACCAGCCCAGTAATCTTCAATATTTGCCTTATGTTTGAACTCTTCTGACAATATCCATCTGATATTGCTATGTGGATCATAATGTTGTCTACTGGTATGATAGGAAAAATGAAAGAACTGAAGCTCACTTTCAGCTTCTCTAGCTACCTGAAGTGAAGGACACACTTCGTCTGAATTACCCATGACAATCGAGAACTCAACTCCTCCCTTCTTTCTTTTCTGAATTTTATCATAGGCAACCAATTGCCTAGATATCTCTAACATTAAAATTTTGTTGGTTGGGTACTTAGGCAGCCTATATGGATATGAGGAAAAACCTTGCAGCCTGATGTAAGAAAACTTCGAAAACTGTATAAACCAGCACCCATACCTTTCAATTAATTCCTGAGCTTCCCTCGAGATTCTATGATGAGTCCGCTCTTGAAGTGATCTCATGATGTGCATGGTGAAGGCATTGTTGACACGCTTGTAATGAGTGGTGCTAGTTAGGTGCAACTACGGACAAGCCTCACGAATTTTGAATTGGTGAGAGCCACAACCAACAGGCTCCTTATATGAAATCCCTCTATACTTTGTCAAACGAGCCAGCATATAAATTATGTAAGAGCCCATATAGAATGTCTCTGTTCTTCTCAAACTTAGGAGCTGCTCGTGCAAATTATCACTGATCATCACAGCCCAGTTGACGTACTCCTTTCCCTCAAGCACGAGGTTGATGTAATAGAACATCCATGGCTCAAAAATAAACGCTTGAGGGCAGCCTCCAACTCTACTTAGCATCATGATCAAGTCGCAATACTCCTGCTTCAAATCTTCTGATATAATTTGCCTCGGCAACTTTGTACGAGAGGGCCTGGGGTTATTCATCCAGTGAGTGTTGATCACCTTTGTACATCTTTCGAATGTAGTAGCGTACATTCGCTCAGCACGTTCTCTTGCTTTATAAATCATATTCCTGTGTGTTGGGATTCCAAAAGCTTCGCCAATAGCAGCAGGAGTGAGGTTGGCGAGCACTTGACCATCTGGTGAAACTATTGACCTATGATCAGTCTCATAGTAATTAGCACACTCCATCATCAGCTTCGAACACTGAATAGCTGGTGGAAAACCAACAGCTGCATACAAGCCACTTCGAACAATGTTGTGCGAAGTGACCGAAGGAGAGTGACCGCCAATTCCCATTATCCGATTATTGAAAGTCTCTAAGTTGAAAGAGCCCAAATTGGTGTCAGCCAGCTTGCCCAACTTCGAAGTGAACTTTGACTCCAGCATGAAAGGCTTGCTCAACTTCTTGATAACAGCCTGCTTGGATGCTCCATTGCTGTCTCTGCCAGTTGCTTTTACTTCAGCCATCCTGCAACATAATAAATAGCCATTAGCAATTAACTTAGAAAATAAATAAGATATCATGCAGAGGTTGCCAGTCGACTTTAAAAAACTTGAAAAGCTGCAACATTCTATTCATCTGCAAACCTCAACTTCTCCTTCACAATTTCGAACTTTCAACACTTAGAAAGTTTTAGCAAGTAAATTCAGCAACTTCAAGCTCTTGGGAAAATCGTCCACTTTACTCAGCAACTTGAACTTTAAAATCTCAGCCTTCAGCAACTCTAGACTTAGATTTTTAAACTTCAGCTTCAGCCACTCACTGCAAGTCGTCCCTCTTCAGCAACCTTCAGCTTCTGCAATCCTCTTTCAAATCGAATTCAGTCACTCACTGCAACTTCAAGCTCAGAGCTAAAATCGAACTTCTTCAGTTGTGGGGAGAAATGAATGAACTCTCAGCTCTTATAGCAAAATCGAATTCTAGAAGGAGGCTAAGTTTAGCAAACTCATTAAATTTCCACTACTTCTCTTCAAGAATTTGAATTTCCCTCCTTTGCCAATTTTAACACTTGTCTCCTGACGCCTGGAATCTTGACCTTCTAGAACTTCAACTTTGACTGGAGTATTTAGCATTTTAATTCACCTTTGAAAATATTTATTCTAAATTCACTCTTTGATAATTTTCATTCACTAGCCGGAGCTCTGTCTTTCAACTTTAATTTAATTCACCTCTGACGCTCTGGAAAATTCATCCTGTGAAGAATTCAATCAAAATTATCAAGGCAATCCACTTCAAATTCATTGTCTGGAAAAATTTTATCTTGAAAACACATTTTATCTGCTTTGCCTTAGAAAATTTTAAAATTTCCCTTAGGAAAATTTATTATTTCAAGTGTCGATTAAAATCTCCATCTCGAAAGCCTCGGCGAAGTGCAGAAGACTTTGAAATTAACTCCTTGTCGAAGATCCTCAATACCTAGAAGAAAATTTCTTTCAGAACTTGTCGAATTCATGGGTATACATCGAACGGGTTCATTTAATTTTTCTTGAATTTTGAACCTTAGAAAAATAATTCTAAACAAATTTATTTCATTTCTTCATCTCTGTGAGTGCTTTGTTGCTCTGACTTGAAATTTTTTTATCAACCTTGTGAAGCTAACATCCTCTGATTTCTCCACTAGCAATTTCATTTGTGCTTCAGGAAAATTTCACATCTCCACTAGACTTGGGCTTTATTTTCTTAGAGATGTAAATATTGTGCCTTGGAAGAAATTTAAATCACTTAGCACTTTTGAATTTTTTTTGCCTTGGAAAATTTTCTTCAACTTCAATCACTATGCCAGTGGTGAGAAAAAAAAATTTATATCAAATTGCTTGGATAATTTTCTCCATTGCCTTGGGTGCATTTTATATGTCATGGAGAGCATTTTTAATTCTCAACGCCTATCATATTTTTATTCATCACCTCACCCTAACATACTTCCTTGGCGCATTCAGCACATTGAGAGGGATATTTTATTCCAACGCCCTAGGACATTTCACTCATCAACTTTACCTTCAACGCCTAGTACTTATCTCCCTTTTCACCTTTAATGTCTTAGCAACGTTTTTCTCCCCTTTTACTTTATCCTTTGGCACATTTCATACTCAAAGAGGACTTAACTCCCAATGCCTAGCAATATTTATCTCATCACCTTGACCTTGTTTACCACGCTTCACCCCACACTCACTCTTTACATGGCGCATATCACATGTCATGAATGTCACCCTTGACTTTTTCTTCTTCTTGGCGCATTTGAGAGGGTGAGAGGGATTTTAACTTTCAACGCCCAACAAGTGACCCTTGAGCTCCCTTGTTTTGTCTTTACATGCCCTCATTTGGGTGCATTTTAACATATGTGGAGGATGAAACTCCCAACGCCTTTGCTTTGACTTGTCTTTGACTTCCTTGCTAATCTTGGGCGCATTTTAGCATGTGAGAAGGATGGGCGCATTTTGCCTATGGTGAAGGATAAAACCTTCGACTCTTTGACCTTCTTTGAAGCATGGGCGCATTTTGATGGGTGAGGAGGATGAAACTTCATACTTAGAAACTTTTTCAAACACTTTGCTTTGTGAGGAGGGGGCATTTGGAGGCATGAGCAGGATATTCAACACTTAGAATATTTTTCACATCTTCATTCTTCTTAAGGGCGCATTTTACCCCTGGAGGTGGATGAAACACTTGGAATATTTTTCATGCTTGGCTTGCTCTCCAACTGAAGTGGGTGCATTTTCAAGGGGGTGAAGGATGAATTTTCAACACTTAGCCACTTTTCCTTCCTTCTGCCAGCTTCTCCATGTCCTGCTATTTATAGTAAGTCCTCTAATTTCTACACTTCTGAAGCTCAGATTGATTTGAAATTTTGAACACTGGACCTTCATGACCTAGTTAGCCTGTTTATACTGCCATCTCGAGCTGACCTGCTAAAAATAGCACATTTCTGAAGGTGAATTACTATTTATAGTCATTGCTCATTTCGAAGACCACCACAACTCCATTTGACTTGAAATTCGAATGTTGTGATCCTCATCAGGTGACCTGCCGTTCACACTGGCGCATGATGTTGACTTGCTATTTTTAGCCTGTTTCTGGAACACCTTACTATAAATAGTAAGTGCTCCGATTGTCTTCAAATTTTACCGGTGGATAGCTTGAAAGATGCTGAACGCAGTGGGATACACCGGTTTTCGGAAATTCTGACTTTTTACCCCTCTTTTTGGGTCCCGAAGCTGGAAACCCTAATTTGATCTGCATGCATATCAAATGACTTCCGTTTGATCTCGTTTTTGTTGCATTTTATCCTGTTCGTGGTTCTGATGTGCTAGGAAGTGGCTGCCAAAATGCATCTACTAAAAATAGTAAGTTGTCGGAGTGATTATCCTGTTTTGCATGTCACATCATCGCAAAGCTCTCAAAAAACTCACAAGGAATCATCAGACATGCAAAGGAAACCCTAACATGCAAACCCTGAAAATAGCCTCCGAAAGCTGAACTCTGAAAGTTATTATCTCACTTTGCATGTTATACCATCGCGAAGGTCTCAGAAAACCCAGAAGGAATCCTCAGACATGCATTAAAAAACTTTACATATAACCCCTAAAATCTGCTTTGGAAATTGAACTGCTAAAAATAGTAAGTTGTCGATTTCAGCTCAAATTTTGCACGTGAGCAGCTTGATGTGTTCCGAATGCAGTGTGACTGTTGAAACTTCGAAAATGTCGAAAAAAAGCTCGGAATGGAACACTTACTAAAAATAGTAAGTTGTCGAAATCGGATGAAATTTCAATGGAAATTTGCTGAAAGCACACTGACATCAATGTTAATCTCTATTTACAATTTATTCACTCTATTTGACCTCAGATTGACCAGGAAAGTACAAACCCTAATTTTCAAACTTGGCCAAAATTTTACGTTTAAGCTCGATGACGGACACACCTCTGGAAAGGCAGACAGCAGAAAGAAACAGAAAGAGAGAGAGAGAGAGAGACAAAACCAAAGCCAAAAGACCAGGATGGAGCAAAAATTAGGTCCCCATTCAATGGGGGCGATGTGTGAAAAGGTCACAACGATATTAATAATATTATTATAATATTTGCCTTGGAATTTACATATACATACAGATATATATTGAAAGTATGTTGATCGACTCAAGAATATATGTATTCAACTTAATAAATATGTATATTTATATATATTTATATATACGAAATATATATATATATTATAGTCTTAACAACATATATATATATATATATATATATATATAGGTACTGCCGTGGTTTATATTTTTAAATTATAATATTTAAATATATATATATGGTAAAGTAAATAAAACTGTAATATAAATATATAATTAAATATATATATAGTAATATTATAAATCTCTTAAAGTGGATAAAAGATTATATCTTACTTGGAGTGAATATTAAAGCCTAAACTATGGAAAATCGATGAATATCTTTTAGCCGATTACTTATCATCAACCATTAATCGAGCTATTCTTGTTTTTATAAATTTAAATCATTGAAAACATAGGAAATCGAAATATTTCCTATCACTTGAAATAAGAATGTTACAAACTATTGGAAATTAAAATATTTGTTTTTCAAACTATTGAAAACCTAAGTTGCCGAATCTGGGTACGTACTCCGATTTTACCTGGGACAATTTTTCTGTGGGTAAGACTGTACATAAAAAAATAGTATAATTATAATTTACAATTATGATATAATAATATTATAAATTTATTATTTTATAATACTAATTTAAAATTTTAAACTATTATAAATTTATAATACTAATTATATTATAATAATATATATGAATTATAATTAAAATTTAATATTATATAATATTATGTTATTAAATAAATTAATAATAATATTATAAAATGATACATAGGTGATATAATAGGAGCTATTATAAATTAAAAATTAAAACTAAAATTTATAAATTATAAATGTATAATAAAAATAATAAATTTATAGATTGTAATATAATAATAATTTTATAAACTAATATAAAGCATACTTTATACTTAGAAAAGATTTAAAAGAAAAAATGAAAAAAAACAATCCAAAAAATACGTGGAGAAAACACACAGTTGGGAGATGGTAGGAGAAGATCTCGTTGGTGATACCCACAACCGCGCCTCAAAACTACAACCGCCTACAACCTGGAAGACCGACGAAGTCACAGTGCTTGAATCGGAATAAAATCACCTTAGGGTTTTCGCGCAGAGGAAAGCAAGCCAAAAATGACAGACAAATAAACTCCGCCGTGAAAAGAGAAATAAACACGTTTAGGTTTTTTAGCTAAAATTTCACATGAAAACATTGCAAAAAGGTTTCAAAATCCTTGGAAAACGCTTCAAAAACTCTGCAAAAAAGCCACGTCATGTAAAAATGGTAAGAAAAATGTGGATGTGTTTCAGACACGAAAATACCGTACCCTGTCTGATTCCGTAGCGATTCAGGGAAGTGTTTGTATGCAAACGTACCCGTACCTGGAATCGGCAAGGTAAAGGGTTGATTCCAGTAACTTAGTTGAAAACATTTGTAGTGAAGATATGCAATGGCGTTGGAAATACACGCGCCTGGGAACTGTGCTTCACCTGGAAGAACAAATCAACACAGCAAGGAAATAGGGGCAACACAGTCTGAGAAGGGATAAGGTGTTTTGTGAATTCGATGGATTTGTATTTACTTTGCTGTTGGTGTAAATCTATCTTCAAATGACAGGGCATCCCATGTTTAGATACAGTATTTTGTTTTAATACTGTCCAAAATCATATAGGGTTCTCATCATACCTGTAACATTTGGCAAATTCACAGTTGGCCCCATTTCTAGTAACATACCTATAGATGTCGATCCCTCCATTTTAATCATGTGCAAATTGAATTACTCTTCAACCTACTGGAAAATTCAGAGGTCGAATCACCTCTTGAGGTGTTGAGTATGTGAGTAGAAATTCGCCACTTCTCATTTGAAATATTCAAAATACAGTCCTGGCAATTTACATGCCTGTAGAAGTGGAAGTCGATGGGTTTCTAGCTTTATAAATAGCCGCCCTGTTTACTCTTTGGGAGGACATTCAATCATTCTATTCTTGTTATTGCTTACACTTTGTTCATCATTCATTGATCATTCCTTACTGATTTACATTCTCCTGGAGAGTTAGTTTCTAAGAAATATATCATTCTGTGAGCTAAGAACTATCAAATTCTTCATATTTGATTAATCCGAGTTTTATTCCTCTGTTCAATTGTGACCATTATCAGCTTGAGTTCACATTTTTTAGTGAGAAGTTTAGCAATTTGTGAGAGAAATTTTGAGTGTGAAAGGTAGAGTCTTGAAAGGGATTTTTCCAAGCTAATTCGAAGTGTTGGAAGCGTTGTACCAATTACCTAAGTTCAACAACTTTTGGGAAAAGCTTTAATCCAAGCATGGGATATTCTTCTACTATCCAATGCACTTTTAATTCTTACTTATTTTGAAAAGATTATGTTTTATGTCTGTGCTTAAATAGGTATATGTTCTTGAACTACTGTTGTATGTTCAATATTCAGCATAATAGCTTGCATCTAGGGAATATGATGTTTAGAGTTTAAAAGATGCATTTTTACTATGAAAAGTATAAATAAGGCATTCTAGATAAAGAAGGATAGAAGGTGCATACTTGTGTGATTGCATTAACTGAATGAACTCCATATGAGGAGAATATGGCTTTACTAGCTAATATATACTAGGATCGAAATGAGGACAGGAGTCAAGTATATTAAGTCAGCTTAAAGTTATTAAGTTAACTGAGGTAAGCTTGAGAGACTCCTAGCATAAAGATTTCCAGTATAGGAGGGATTAAGTGATTTACTTGTTATGTTGGTTCATTTCTAGTAGATTAGATTGTCGTAGGATAGTCTGGGATGATAGATAATCCAGTGAAGGACTAAGCCTATGTGTAGTGTAAGATAGCCTTAAGTCAAAT